>JAQIXJ010001118.1:0-23402 GCA_034700185.1 Phthiracarus laevigatus
TGTGGTTTTTTGTTCGCACTACAAACTTGTTGGAGAGCCCAACAAATTTGCTCGCAGTCGCGCTAAAACTATTTTTTACTGTTAATGACTTTTTTCCTTACGTTATGCATCCGTTTTATGAAATATCTTAACATCTTGTGAAAAAAAGAAATCGTCCATATCTATAATAATAGAGTGCATCAGTTCATCTATCATGCATTAAATTTTAAGAATAGTGTAGAATTAAAAAGCGAAGCACTGTTTATGTTTTTTTTAATAAATATTAGTTTTGGTTGCTGTGTTTAAATAAAGTTGGGCCTTCTTTTTACTAGTTTATTTTCTTTTTGAGTTTGTTGAACTAAATACTGACACATGTCATAAATTAAGAAAGGAAAGTGGGTTTAGTCAACTTTAAACAATACCGATCATCGTTAAACGATCAAATAATCAAATAACAGTCCAGTAATTGTTAACGTAATATTTGACTATCCCCAGGGTGTTCCAGACTTTGAAGATTTTTTCAAAATTCGAGGCAGGGTAGCTCATCGGATTTCAGCGACATATTTTTTGGTTTTTCGGGAAAGATTTTCAAGATTAGGTGGTTACCCCTCTGAGGCACCCGGACTATCCCAATAGGTTTTGTTAACTAAATTTTTCACTCTTATTGGAATTGTTTGAATTATTAGAATTTTATGTCTTAATGTTTTTGCGATTAAGTTTTAAATTTTTTAAGCGATATTTTTAACCATAGCATTGAAGCTATATTTAACAAAATAGCTTAAGATTTAATAATGCTTGAAAAAATGACGTTGTGTTAAAAAGTAATATGAGTAATTATAAATAAAGATTTATTTACTAACTAAATAAACGATAGATTTATTTATTCAATTTTATTGTTTAATGGCATAAAATTTTTTGAGTAGTTAGCTATAGACTAATTTGAAAAAGTTCTAAGTAGAAATTTTAAATGTTAAATAAATCAATTTTTATCTTAATTTTTTGAAAAGTAAAGCCATACCTGTCCTTCAGTCTGTGTGTTAGCAAAACAGATCAGTATGAAAGCTAGATATATATGCAATTTTTAAAAATAATAAAATTATAATAAAAGTTTAAATGAAGAAGTTCTTTATTTATTTATTTAGGACTTCTTCGGGGTTTACCCTCGCGACCATCACAGACAAGCGAGCCCGAAAATGAATGAATGAATGAAAAGGTTAAATGTGAAACAGGCTGCTAAAACACAACAAAATTAATATAGAGGCCTATAGTCATTATTAAACTTCAAGTCATTATAAATAATGGGTTTAATGATTGTTAATAAATGCTATTTATGCGTTTTTTATATTTATTATTCACTATTATTTCGAGACATTGAGTTCATTTTATATTTAAAATAATGGCACAAAACAATGTTAAATACAATATTGTGTGTTTCCGCACAAGAATCCGGTTTAAAACAGCACTTTCTATCGTTTTCACGTATTAATAAAATTCTTATCCGAGATAAACGTTTCAATAACGTTTTATTTTACATTGTTGGAGAATTTTGAGAAATTATTCGTTCCCGAAATATTATAGTAAATTAATTTTCTATAACATATCAACAATTTCAAAATATCAATAATACCAATTATTCTTATTCCAGTTTATTTCTTTCCGTCAGATCCAAGCATTTAATTACTAGACTTGTGTGTATCAAATATTTATAAAAGTTTTATTTCGAACTAATTAACGAATTTCTATACTGCAAACATCTCTTCGCGCGACAAAATTGTTTACGAGATATGAAAATCAACAAACCATGCGTTTGGGCACCACTTTAAGTAGAGTTTATATGATTAAATCAATTGATGCAATTGATTTCAATTACTTTCAAGTATCACACAACTTACGCCTAATTCGCGTCAAGTTCTTCAAACATTACTTATAGCGAAGTGAAGTTTACAAATTCTCCGGCTATCTTCATATGCTCTCGAATTTGCAGTTTAATAAGCCTCATTAAAACTTGATTCTCGATAGCGAACACGATTCCATCCACTCTTACCCATGTTCTCGTTTTTGTAGCTCGAGGCTCGCAGACGAGCACAAAGCTCAGTGTAATTCTTGTTCTCGATTTCTATTATGTCAAATTTTGAGATGATATAAACAACCAAAGTAACTCAATTTTTTTCTTTGGCAAAATCGATTTGATTTTTTTTGTAGTGCACTGATGTGGAGGGTAATTATACCGCTTTCCGCACGTCTTCCCATTAGAAACTGCCCTCAGCCTTAGTCTCGTTTTTTTTGGTCTCATGTTTGTTTGCGTTAAACGTTGATCTTTATATATAAGGAAAAAAAATGAATTTTTCCAATATTTTGATTGTTTTAGTTATTTTTTACTGAGAGATTAATAGTTTGTTTTAAACTTCAAAAAAATACTAGTAAATAGAGAGAATTTATAATTGTGTTTCTATTATAAATTGCTCTAAATAATTAAAAATTATTGTAAAAAACTTAAGAAAAAAGCAAATACGGGTAATAAATACTTTATTAGATTTTAAATTGATAAAAATATATGAAATGATATTCAAATTTATAATACGAATGAATACGCACAGAAAAGTTTACATACATTTTTCTATGTACATATTACAGTAACTGTATATATCTTACTAGAAAAACTCTCTTTTTAGTATCAATACAATCATGGAATATGATCACATCCAAACAAATCTTTTTCTTTGGATACCGCGCTATGAAACCGTTGATTGTGTTTTGGTGTTTGTGTAATATAATCTGCGATATAGCGGAACGCAAAACATTTCCCGAAATTATACGAAATCGTAGGCCAATATTAATGATAGAATGTAATTATTGTTATACGCGAAAGCAATAATAATAATATGGAAATATGAAAACGATATATTGATTGAAATACGAAATCAGTTCATCAGTGTTTGCGGAGAGCGCGTGCGTTACCATTCAAAGTAACTGTATCTGCGGTGCAAAGAATAATCACATTTTGAAATGTGAACGCAAACTGTGTATCCATTTATATAAAACCCGTATTCAAAGATGCTCTGTAAGCGTGCGATTATCATTGTTGTTAGTAAATATTATATGCGATTTTTTTATACAAATTTGTTACACCATTAACCGCTATTTTCAAGTGTTAATCGTACGGATTAAAGAGAGATTTGCTATCTCTGTGTCGCACATTCACGCCATAAGCTTAACGCGCACACACTTTCCAAACTGTTCAGTACAAGTTTCGCACTGTTTTTGTTCGTTATTTTATTTCGTGCTATACTTTAAAAGTATAGATGTTTGTTTGAAAAGTTTTAAATTTTCGTTTCTAATTTTGTACGCAAACTTTTTTTTCGAAAAAGTATTCTTTTTAATCGAAAAAAATATGTGAAGAAAGTGAAACTTCATGTTATGTGCGAATCAATTCAGTGATTAAAGGTTTTATAATAATGAAACCTTTTTGGACATATTTAAACGTTTTGGATCGCAATTTGTTTTTATGCTGCTATTATTTGCTTCCATTATTTGGCCCTTTGTTCGCTAGAAATGGTAAGTTATACGTGAAATGCTTTCAGTAACATTAGTTGCGTTAAATTAACCGTTTTATGTCGAAAATATAATAACTTTTTAGTTATACATACAAAATTAATTTTTATTTTTTGCTGTTTTGTTGATTTATATCCTCTGTTTTTGTTTATTTTGTTTGTAATTTTAATTAATACAACGCAATATGAGGGAACGAATGCGAAAGTTTTCATGTCTAATAATAACAGATACGGTTTTTCCGTTGGAATTAGAAAATCGTAATCTCTGGCACATCTCCAGCTTTATTCATAAATCATTTTTTATCGCCGTTTATGCAGCGTTGTTACTTCGCATTTTTTACTTATTGTTACGATTGCGTTATTTGTCTGTCATATTTTTGTCTATTGCGCGCAAATTTATGTTTTCTTTTCTCATCTCTAAAATACTGTATCTTAATTTACTAATTAAACGTATAAATACTCTTAATTCATCGTTAAGTTATGTTATGTCATGTAGTGATCAATTAATTTGAGCAAATATTATTTAAAGGATTTTTAAAAATCTTGTTAAATATTTATTACTTCAAGTGTTAACTGATTTAAAAACTTCGCTTAAGTTTCGGTTGCTCTTCGTCGACATCTTTATCGCCAGGGTTTTGTGCTTTAGGGATTCAAAACTAGACTTCACTTTTATCGAATTATTTTATTAATCAAAATATTGTGCCAAAATATTCCGAAATTTCATAAAATTTTTAGGATAATTTTCTCTTTTTGCCAAAATTATTCAACTATTGAACAATTTCGAACGTCGAACAACAAGCCTAACTTTGCCTGGTTATCCGATAATATCTAGGAAAGGTGTGGAATATGAATTATTTCAGTAAAATATGATGAAAATTTTTTTCGAATTGATTTATTTTAACCAATTCATTAATACACGATTTTTTATTCAACCGTTTTAAAAGTTTTGCTGACATTGTTAACCGACTTTTTTATTGAATTAAATGATTTACTGTACTGAACACACCCGATAACTCAAAGCCGATACATTATTATTTTAGGCTTATGGAAAAAAGTAACTAAACGTTATTTTAACCAAAGAGAAACTTATGTTCCAATATATCATATCATATCACATAACATATTAAATCTCTCTCTCTCTCTCTCTCTCTCTCTCTCTCTCTCTCTCTCTCTCTCTCGAACTTGCTTTTGAACACTATTAACTAGAAACGGCTCACTCTTTCTCATTCTGTGTGAGCCAAACGTTTGTATTATATCAGAGTTATATAATTAATGTTCCCTTTCTCTACAACAACGCTACACTCGAACACTGTAAGGCACACATGTTTGCAAAACCCCGAAACCCGAAAAATGTGCGTTTTTGCATGACATGTTTGTTTTTGCTATGAATGCCAATGTACCGATAAGTTTATTATTATTATTATTGTAAAAGACGTTGAAATACGCTTCGGAAGAAGTAGTGAATGCGAATAAATATGCGAATATAAGAAATGCGTGTGAAATTAGAAACGCCCACTAAATGTTTTTCAAATGTGCCACAAGAGAAACACAAAAGTTTTTTGCAAATCTAAACAAAAAAAGAAATAAAAACATATCGGAAAAAACTGATTAAGAGTACGGAAAACGAAATTGGTATTCGTATTCGTTAGAGTTTTAGTGGAAAGGCGGTCATTAGCCGTTTTAACATTTCGTTTTTTGTTGTTGGCTGTTAACGGCTAATAACTTAACGCTTGCATTTTTACTTATTGTTGTTCGGAGAATAAATAATATATGTCGTAAGCTTATACTTACGCGCAGCACTGCGTCTGTTACTGTAGTGCATTGTCTTTTAGTTTAGCGCTCTTTAACTAAACTTTTCTTTATGCAACATTTTTTCTCGTTGACTTTATGGGTTGGACTGACTTATATATATATATATTTTGCTGAAAATGCAACGGTCGAGCGAGCAAACTAAAAAGATGGTCTCATATATGCTTATTCGGTCATTTGCGCAGTGATGCGATCACACACACACAGCAATGATCTACTGATGCACTGATGCTGCGATGCTTTCACTCTACTCTCTGTACTCGACTCTACTGCATTTCCCCCACACTATGCGTTAGATACCCCATTCTCTCCATTGCCTTTTCATGTTAACGCTACCATTTTATCATTGCTTTTATTATTGTTATAGAGACTGACTCGCAATCAGCACACAATTAAATTGTGCTTTAGTCGTTAGTTGTTGTGTTTCTAATGCAATAACAATTAAATTGTTATGCTATACTGTAGTCTACTCCGTTGACTGTAATCAAAACAATTCGCTTATCGCATATAAGATAAAGATTTTCATTATCAAAACCGTTTTTCTATTTTCGAACAATATTGGATTTTTGTGTGCCGGTCTCTATTAGCAGATCTCTTATGTGTTTGTTGATGCTGATGGGATGATGTAAAAGTTACTCTTTCATCTTGACTCTGATAAAGATGATGATACTCCGCTAGTATTTTGTAGCTATGAATTTGTTTGCTCTCTCTTTTTCCCTCTATATCGCCCGCTATCTCTCCTCTCCTCCGCTAATGTTAGCTTCTGTATAATTCGGATCTCAATTCCCGGTCTTTGCAAATGTATGTTCGCTCAGATGATTGTACTGTTCTTCACTCTCGGTTGGATTTAATGAATTGTTTGCGCGATCCATTAGAAATGCTGCGAAATACACTATTCATATGTGTTTTCCATTAAATAATAAAGATATTTTTGCAGTAATTGAAACATGTCTTATCGGGTGAATCGTTTACAAAAAAAATGTGTTGAATAAAATAATGATAATAGGATTTGAAGAGCAGCTATTCTAGTCCCCAAAATTGGTGAATTTTGCTGAACTTAATGTACAGACCCAAGAGGTTGTTCAATGCGATGGCATTCAAAATGTTCGCCGGAGTGCAGTTTATTTGTACGGTGTGGCCAACAATGTATGCTCATGTCTCTGTATTTTATTGTTGAGAGTAAGAGGGAATACTGTGACGATGAATAGAGAAAAAAGCAAAACTTGAGATAAAAGTTGGGGACAGTGTGATTGTGCAATGGGTCTCGAATTTCATTCATTGGTTGATAGGCTTTGCGAGTCAAGCATTCAAATACAATGTATATAATGTGGCGCTTCTATACTATTTCATTGATAGAGAAAAATCCCGTATATTTTATCAATACATACGATTCCGACTATTATTGGCAAACAAGGAGCGAACTCACATTTCATTTCTTTTCATATTCATCCAAAGATTGTATGCGCCATAGAAATCCTATTGGTTAATCATCTTCCGCTTTTTATTCAAAGCATCATATATAATACTATGGTTAAGTTAGAGTCGCATCCAATATTCCTCTGGAGTTTTGACCTATGAAGAGATTGTCAAATTCATAAGCTACTGCCGCATCACTGTTTCCAATAAGCAAAGTGATCTAAAAATCGCGTACAAAATAGCGCACACTGCATATACACAGTGATGTATGTTAGAAATAAAAAGAATGAAAGGAAAGAGAATAGAGAAGAGTGCACTTCCAAAAGGAAAGACATCTCGCCGTACATTATTTACACAACAAAAGCGAAATAGGAATATACACATTTTAAATGTGTGTGCGTGTATGTGTGCGGTATTGGGAAAAATGATGGTTATATCGAGAAAAAATAGGCGAACCATCGATTAAATGTTAGACAATAAACACTATTTTCTCCAAACGCCAATATGTTTTTTGTGTGCCGCGAAAAAAATTAACATAAAGCTTTTGAAAGCGAAGTTAAAAACTTTTAAAAAACTCTGAACATATGGACATATATTTTTAGTCATATAATTGCTATATATATTCGATTTGCGACGAAATTTTCGCTTTTTAAAGAATATATAACTGGCTTTTATTCGCATTGTCTGTTCTTGACAACAGAGCACTTGCACAGAGTATTTATAGCGCGATACGAATTACAGTATATATGATATCGCTTTAATAATTATTGAGCGCAATTCCGTTATCTATTGCATTATATGTACTCATCCATTCCCTGCGGACATTGAATAAACTTTATTTTTCAAAATAAATAAATAATAGATAACCTCTGCAACTATTTTTAGTAAAGTACTTTAAAACTATTAATTAAAAATTTTTGGGTCTAAAAGCGTATACTGTACGGTATTTCCATGATAATTAATTTTAAAGATTTTCCTTCTGGAAACTTGTGTTTATTAAAAATTTTGCGCAAAATAATAAGCTATGTTTACAATTAATTTTTGCAACGAAAAATAAAAGGTTTTGCGACGATAATTAATCAAAAATTTTTAATTGCGATTATAAATTAAAAAGATTTTATTTTTCGAGATGGTTTTTGAAGAGTCGCAGGTATACAGTATTATACTTAATAATGCTATATATCGCAAAAAATTTGCGAAAGTGCTTAATGATCATTAAAATGACAGCTTCTTTTAGAATCAGTATTTTGTTGTTACAGAAAAAAGAGTTGTCATCACATACAGTATATATAACGTTTCTGTACAGCGATAGCGTTGGAAATAGTAATACGAGCTATTCTTCCATAACAATACAATTCAAGTATTTCGTGCATATATTTCAACGTAAAATGAGTTCCTTTTATTATTATATCACTCGAAAGTAGTTCAACAACGCATCCGATCCTAACAATGTTTAGGTTCTTTTTTTGAAAACTTTTAGCTTAATTGAAATGCACTCTAAATTAATTCTGGCCATAAGTTGCGGCGATTTATGCGTCATATGCATACAAAGTATGGCACAAACTTAATGCTTATTTTTCTAGCTCTTACGCGTTCGCAGTTTATTTAAGGAAGTTATGATATTTTCTTTCGCGAAGGAAGTTCGAGATTGTTTTCTTCGGAATCAATGTTTCGTGAATTTATTTATGGTAACTGTATTTCTATTCAAATACAGATGTTAGATAAAAGGTTATATATATCCGTACAACGTCTCAAAGTACCTCAAAATGTAATCAATTCGCAAATTTAACTAATTTTTATTACCCTAGAAATTACTGCATCTAACTTTTGAATTTAAAGCCAATTTTCTTTTGTTTTATTTTTTAAAGATAATTTGCCAGAATTTCGCGACACGTTTTCCTCGCAAACACTAGAATCTGGTCCACCGATTTCGCTGAAGTGTATCGCTGGCGGAAATCCATTGCCACAGATCACGTGGCAACTGGACGATTGGCCGATACCCGAAAGTTTAAGAGTTCGTTTCGGCGATTATGTCTCCAAAGTGAGATAACAATTATTTGAAACTAACCGAAATCGAACTTAATAATGAATATATTTTTTTAATTAATCATAGGAAGGACTTGTAATTAGTTATGTAAATATATCGGAAGTGCGTGTCGAAGATGGTGGTAGATATTCGTGTAAAGCCGATAATGGGATTGCCAGCGTTGAACACTTCGCTAGAATTAATGTGATCGGACCTCCTGTGGTGAGACCGATGAGGAATATCACTGTAGTGGCTGGCGAAGCATTCGTCATTCGATGTCCTGTCGGTGGATACCCGTTAGAGAGTATTGCTTGGGAAAGGGGTAAGAGTTTACAATAATTTGTTTGTATTGCTCAAACAAAACTACGATTTATTGCATCCAAGTTTTATTGATTAATTAAACAATGCTTCGTTTCGCCGATTTGTTTGTATGGAACCAAAATAAGTTTAGAAATTAATCGCTTTTAGCGGTTATTAGTTTGATTACTGTGCTATCTATGTTGAAGTTTAATTAACTAAATTTTTAATAAACTTCTGTAATAAAGTAAATACAGTTTATTCATATTCCAGTGATAACAGAGTTTTCTTGGAGCTGTTTACTCATTTACCGTATATTTGTTTTTAGTAATATTTTTTTTAAATTTTTAACTATTTTTGAGATTAATATAGTTTATTTTTAAATTGCATTTAAAAGTATTTTTGCAGAAAGAAACTTTTTTACGTCTTTCAACACTTGTATTAAAATTGTTTTGATTCATAATTAGATGAATATTTACTATTTAGTTTAGTGCGAAAAAAATCCAAGAAATTTAGAATTATTTTCTATATCACAGAAAACGTGAGCCATTACTCATATGAATGCTTTAAATGAATCTAAAAATTTATATAAAAAAATTTTAAAATACTTTCTATCGCCTTAGCCTTAATTAAAACCTAAATGAATTTATATTTCGTTATCAAACAAAATTTTTTAATTGGTTGCGTCTTTCATAAAAGTCTTTAATATTAAACCTAAAGTATTGATAATACTAAAATTACTAATTTTAGATTTTTTGTATATTCTATATGCTAAGTTAAGCGCATATGTTAGCTTTAAAGTGTTTATTTTACTTCGAGCAAATTAACATTAAAGTTGATTTAAAATTTATTACCACATTATTATTTATGATAGCTTGTTAGTCATTAAATTATTAGTGCTACACAGTAAATATCTGAGGTTTATTAAATAGTTTTAAATATACTTCTGGGCTTAAATTAATTTTATAAATTTCTGATGATATGCTCGACTAAAAAAAAGATAATAAGACAAAACATTTCTGTTTCCGCATTTTCTTTCAATATTAGTACAGACTTTATTAAAAGTTACCATGTTTTTAATCCTTGGTTACCAACAATGTTTACCAAACATTTAAAATAACACACTGTAGCTCAGAAATTATAAGACGTTTTAGCAATTTGCTTGTGAGGGTCTAAAATAGATTAAATTGTTTTAGTATTTCGTCTTAATTCTTGATAAATAATAAAAACCAAAAACTAAAATAGATGAATCAGAAATCCGTTTTACTGATTTTAACAAAAATATAGCTTTATTAAACAAGATTTATTTCGATTAAATACTTTAATCAAACATTTGTTAAGAAATATAATTATGTGTAAATACTAATAATTTAAAAATATTACTGTAATTAAACATGTCTGATAATTTATCTATAAGACTGGTTTATCTATTCCCGCAATAAATTCCCTGCACTATTAAAAAAATTATCTTTAAGCAATTTATCGCTTGAATAGCGCCTATTGCTCAAAAAATGTTTTAGGTCTCATATTTTCATCATTTTTATAGTCTGTTCTTCCTGTAATTAAAGTTAATGCGATTAGTTTTTCCAATTTTCGAAATTATTATTGACCTCTAAAACCAACCCGTTCCGAACTTTATGGATTTTTACTTAGAATCGAATTTATAAATAGAAACGATTAGTTAGGTGATGATAGTTTGTCAATCTTATTATCGTGGATGACATTTTTGCTTCCAGTTTTGATGCACGCATTTATTTTTAGAACGATACTGACGAGTTTTGTTAATTTGTCGCGATTACAGATAAGATTTATCGCTTGTGATGTAAACGGTAGCGTTAGGGAGTTAGAGAGGCACCAAAAAACCATTATTTAATAATAAAACGATGCTCTCCCTCCCTCCCTCTCTCTCTCCTCTCTCTCTCTTTCCTCTCTCTCTCTCTCTCTCTCTCTCTCTAAGAATCACTTATAAAATAGGGAAAAATTGAAACCTGTACTAAATTTTTGAAATTTTAATTTTCTATACCTCTGTAGAGGGATAATTGATATGAAACAGCAAATAAAGCTTCTTTTCAGCACATATTATCTAAAAAATAATATTTGCCTTTTTATTACAGTAAATATGGTTTCCTAGTGCTTCATTCAAAAATATCATTAAATATTCCTTTCATTTGGTACAATTAAGACTGTAATTGCATTTTCGTTGAAAGCTTAATAAATTTTTTTAGACGCACAAACACACTGGAAATAAACTTTTACTGCAGTGTTTTAAAAGTATTTTTCATCATAATTTGTTAGTTAGTAGTTTGCTATTAAAAGTTTGCTCTCACTCTGCACGCATCGTTTACTCAATGATGAGTTAGAAGTTGAACAAGATTTCAATTCCGGCAATAATGAGCAAACATTAAACTCTAAAAATACTTACAGATTATTATATCTTTGTTAAGATTGCACGGATATATATATAGATTTTTCATAAGGAAGTTAAAATCTACAACAGTTTTAAAGTGATTTAATAGTGAATATATACACGCAAAAGCATTAAAAAGTTTCGAAGTGATAAATTCGAGTTATTGGCTCATAAATTCGCCGTTAGATAAACACAATTCGTTAAAATAGCCTAAAATGCAAACGTTTTTTCTAGTTTATTTTTAAAGTTATTGATTCATTTACAACTAATACACTAAACGATGATAATATTATGATGCTTTAGTTTGTAAGACAGACCGCAACTTTTGTATCACGTATTTGTGTGTGTTGGAGAAAAAGTAAATCAATTTATATGAATCTCGATGCATATGCAGTATATGTACGTTTCTTCTCAGATATGCTAAATCCCTAATTTTATAAATAAGCAATAGTGCAAGCGATGCTACCAATGTTACGTGCGCTTATATTTTATTTGCAATTACCGTAAATGTTTAATAATGTCAGAGAAAAAACTGAGTTCGCATGCAGATTAATTTAAATTACTGGCGGAAAATAGCGAGCATAGAGTTGGCAAATGAAAATTTAGATGTGCAATAAAATGTACGAGTTCTAGAATATAATTAATGATTTAAAAGCATTGCGTTTTTTTTGTTATTATTTGATGCAAGAATTTAAAGGTTTTCCGAATTTAACTTTAATCTTAACTTATTAATTACCTTTCACGCTATTTTGTGATTTTTTTCATCATTCATATATATTTGTTAGAAGAAGAACAAATTTTAGTCAAATCTAAATGAAATTGTAGCATACAATTAGTTTCCTTTTATTAACGTTACTCTATACTTCAAACACTGTAGGGTAGTGTACGAGCCCATCACTTCACAATAAAGTTGCTCTTTTTTAAATACTCAATTGCATTCATTCGCAAAAAAAATAATGGGTAAATGAACTTATTATAAATCTCTTGGTTAAAATAAGTTCATTTCAAAAATGTTGTTGTTTTTAATATAAACATCTTGAATTTTACTGTTCCCTCAAATAAATAAAAGAATTTTAAGACGAAAATTTTTTAATGTTATTTATAGATTTTAGATAAACATCGGAGAGTAAACTGTAGAGTTTTTCTCTAGAAAAAACACTTTCGATTTCTGAAAGTATACTCAAGAGTTAGAGTACAAGTTTTACCAGAACAAAGAAAAAGATAAAAAGGTTTAAATTTTTTTATTTATCTTAACTTTACTTTTAATGTCTAAACGCTTATTTTGGTTCGATTACAATAAAATTCGAGTAATGGAAAAGCATAGTGTTTTAACGAAAGAAATAAAACAAACGAAAAGAATAAAAGTAGCACTAAATTGAAAGTCAAAACTTTTATAAATCCATTTTTCTCTGACGCCAATCCCTAAAGCAGGCCATCGTTTGCCATACAATCACAGACAAAAAGTTCATGATAATGGAACATTAGAAGTATTCTACATTGAAAGAGCTACTGATGAAGGACTGTACACATGTATAGCGAAGAATAAAAAAGGGCAAAGCGCGCAAAGTAGTGTTTTTGTGAGAGTCACTAGTAAGTGAATACGTTTTTTTCTCTCGCTCTTTTTTTTGCTGCAAAACTTTTTTATATAACAGTTTTGGCGAAAGAATAGAGTTTAACCGCTTCCGAAATCTCTTTTGATCATAGTTAAGCCAGTTATAGAGCCATTCGCGTTTCCGAAAAGTTTGCGTGAGGGACAGCGCGCTTCGGTATTGTGTACTGTCAGCAGTGGAGGTAACACTATATATATACATTTATATAACAATAATGCATTATATATAACAAATCGTTCATACATTTTAGCGTTATTAACTAAATATTAATGTAAATGTTTTTCTTATTTTTTTCTCTGGTTTCATCACATCTTATCTGACTGTCGTACGGCATTACTTTTGGCTGGAATGGCTATACGCGCTACAGATATGCCAATTACTCTACGCTGGTTCAAAGATAATGTGCCAATTAGTGAACATAAGGGGATACGAGTTAATGAAGTGGCCGATTACTCATCCACCCTATTATTTGAATCGTTAACATTGGATCATAAGGGCAATTATACGTGCATCGCGTCGAATCACGCTGGAACTGTTAGCCATATCGCATCCATGATCATACATGGTATCGTTGTTCTCTCTTATATATACTTTTTTGCGATAATACTTTGTTGAACGAGTTATGCTGATCTTTATGCGCTAAAATTGTATATTATTTGAATAACTGTGCGTTTTTTTAATAAAGGGGATATTAATAGTTGTTGCTGAATGAAATGCGAATACAATTGCTATTCGAAAAAAATGTTGATTCTCAACAAATGCTTATAATCTGTATCTGTATTTGTTGTGTTAAATCGTGATTCCACAGCGCTATGATAACTGTTACGCATCATTCGTATTAAATTTTGTGCCGTTTGTGCCTATTTTTGCATAAATAATATCATTCATGCGAATGTCAAACATGATTTCAGTGTATATATCAGATTATATAAAGAATAGGGAGAATTAAAAGCTCAAAAAGAGAAGAAGACTACTCCTGTGTAAGCAGAAGGAGGAGAGAAAAGGAAAAATTTTTTTATTAAAAGACATAAAAGAGAAATGGCATAAATAAGTTAGTTTTATATGTATGGTATAACGGAGAGAGTGAACGCAAACGTAATCGTGATTTTAATATTCCCTAATAGATTACATTCAGTTTCATGGAGAAAAAATTTAATCGAAGCGCACATAAATCCTAATAATACCGAAAAGAGAAGATATAATCTAAAGATTTTTTTTTGCAAATGCATGTAAGCTTTGCATAATATTGTATGGAAAAGAAAACTATTATCAGTTTTTGGCATCTCTTTATCCGAATACTTATCTAAAGCATAGGACTTACTGTTGTATAGTAACATAGATATATAGGGTATTGAGAACACGGTTTAGTTACTGCTGTATTCGATGTAAATATTAAATACTCGGTGTAATTCAATACATATACGGGCTATTTAGGAGACGTCAGTGAACAGTTGAGCCGTAATACGGGCACCACTTCATGCGTGTCTCATTACTTTAGTGTGCGCTTTCCCTTACTTTTTTCTTAAATGTCTCCAAGTGTCGGGTGTTTTGATTTGCATTGCAAAATACATTTAGGGTATCAAATGATGGAGAGACTGAGATGCGAAAGAGAGAGAGAGAGAGAATCAAAGAATGAGCCATATATCTTGCACTCACAAAGCGCTTTGATGGCAGCATTTGCTGTAATTTTTTTATGGTGCAAAACTTTGTTATTTAGTTTCATAGATAAAGTGATAAGTTAGCCGTATTTTGTTAAACTAAAATATCGAAAAGGAGAGCGCGAGTCAACTCTCCGCCGGGAATATTATCTCTCGATTTTTAAACTATTTTGCTGCTGCGGAAGAATGGTGTTGTGATGCAATTGCATTTTAATCAATAGCATGAACACGATGTGACACGATTTCCGTGCGCCTTTCGCTTCACTAGCATTGCCAGATGCATATTCGCTCTGCTTTGTGACGAGACCATGCTTTTATTAAGTTTCGAAAATTAAGTTTTGTGTCATATGAGAATTGATAGTAATTGAAGTGAACGATAAGCAAAATAAAAATCGCGTACCAAAAAAACAAAACTGATCATCAACTTTTCCTGTCTTTATTGCGGATATTTAAAATTAAAACTGTTTCGCGTAATTTATTTCGCGCATATAGTATATATAACCCTAAACTTTAACAAATTTTTATTAAAAGTATTCCTTAATTCAGTTGTTTGACATATACCACTTCAACTTGAACTTAAAAGTAAAAACATTGGATGTCAGTTTAGACTAAATGTGATGCCAGTAAGGCTATGAAACTGAATCCGAATCTTGAATGCAACTATGTTTCTGCGGTATCACTTTAAACCACAAATCTATAAATCTATGTAGTTTAAGGTTTGTTTTCTAAATTAAACACGTTTCATTGTTTAAAAAATTGTGATAAAAATCCTGATGTACATTTAAATTTAATCATTAAATATTTACTATCATTTAAATTGCTGAAACGACAAATGTTATAGAATTCCGAGTCAATAAAAAATCGAAATCATTCGAATTGATTTACACAAAACACAAAGAAAACTTGTAAGCTTGTAAGCTAATGATAGGAGATTTCCGTGCTGTTAAAAACTTTTGGAAAACTGTTTACATATTACAAAGGAAAATAGCCATATGTAATACATCTAAGCTTGTTTAAGACTAAATGGAAAAATTAATCGTAAACACACCTATAAACACAGGATTTGAATGCCACAATAAAAGTATTGTGCGGCTATAAAACCAGGGAAACATTTCAGCGTAAACTCAGACAAATAAGAAACCAATAATAAGGAGATGTGAGTAAAATCACTTAAACTTATTTCTGGCTTTTTCATTACAATTTGATATCATTATTAAAATTCCTTAAGATTTTTATGTCCAATTTCAAAAATTTGCACGAAGGAAATTCTTTCAATAATAAAACTTGGGAAATACATTATCCCTTAAATTTGTCTCGCGTTAAATGTGTAATTTTAGTAAATTTAAATTTATTTTAGCTTATCGTGAAGTAACTTTAAACTTTCGGTTTGATTAGGTTTAGTCTTATAGTTATACCTATTTAAATAAATAACTACTTATCTTTTTATGTTCGGTATTCCCAAAAACGGTAAGATAACTAAGGAAATGGAATTATTTAAAGCAAAATGGATATAAAAGATTTTTTATTTAAATTCTAGTACTTGTAGAAGAAATATTTTCTTTTTTATTTAAAAAATAAGTAAATTTTCTCATAAAACAGTTTTCTTATTTTGCCGAAACATCAAATAAAACCATATATAAAAAGCATTCATATAGATTTTTTTGTTGTATTCGCTCACTTGATCTTAAGGTTACCTATTAATAATGATGAATGTTATATGAAAAGAGACACGAATTGCGTGAATACCAACCGCATTATATGAATGTTTATTTTATGGCTAACATAATATTGGAATTTTAATCCATTTTCGAATGAGACAAACATTTGTATTTAAACTCGTTGATCTGTTATTATGCGCCCTTATGGCTCAAAGAGAAAAAAATAAATACGAATACGTTGTACACCACAGCCCCCATATAGCAAGCTAGAAGGTTTGACTGGGGTTTTAGTTAGATTCTCATTATTTCGTGGCATCAAAACTCATTTCACATTTACTAAGAGAAATTTTACTAATTTTTTGTGAAGAAGTTGACCCTGAGTTTGCTATTAAATAATGTAAAATATATTATTCATTATTAATATTTAACATCAAATATTCTCTCACTCGCACACATTCACACACACCACAAACACTTCACAATTCACAAGAAAATAAAGTCTATCCGTAGAAAACAAATATTTCTATCTTTCAGCAGTGGTATGCAGAATATTGTTTCTTTATGCAGTTGACCTCGATTTTTTATTCGAAAATTAATTTAACAGATATTTGCAAATACTCTGCATTCACCAGCAAAAGAATTTTGCCAGTAATTGCCAATTTCTTTTTATACTTATTTAGCATTCCATTTTTACACTTTGTTGGCTTTTCGTTGTTGAAGACATTCGAGGCTTGTTCTTAATTAAAATTTTTTGAACAATAAAAAACGTAGTTCGACTAAACTTACTTAACATTTAAAGAAACAAACAGAAACATTTTAACTGCACTACAATATTAAATTTAATATTTAATTTAAGTGTTTTAAAATTTTATGATTTTACGTTAGCAAATGACATTTGCAGTATTTTCATCGTAATAATTTAGAGATATAATGCTTTTTGCTGCAACTATTATCTATTAACCGCAAAAACTTGCGGCTGATATCGATATTTATTCCATAGAATTTGTGCGGAACCACACCCGACACGCATAAACGTGTATTTAGCCATGTAATCGTCGAAACAATTAATAGCTCATTTTCGATGCAGCATAATGAACGAGTTGGGTCTTAAATATTGCATTACCTCTAATAAATAACTTAAATGACTTTCGCAAACAATGAACTACCCATTTATCTAATATTATGGTTTAATTATCAATTAAAATTAATTATATATAGATTTTGAATAAATAGTATCTCAATTTTCTAATAGAGTTTTTTTTACATCATTATACAAAAATTTATTTTCTAGACTTAAAAACAAACCGTAAGCACTAATTAATATACAGATTATATTTCTACAGTTTTCTGTTAGGCAACCTTTCTTTGCTTATTATTCGAGTTAAACGCTATAATGCCGGCTATTATAATTACTAAATTTTTCTCCCGAAGAAAATCCCACTGGAAATTAACTATTATATTATTATTTTTAACTTTACTAATATTGAGTTAAGCTCATATAATGATTTTCTTGCAGTACTGTATGACTAAAGATTTATTTTCTATTTACTAGCTTTAGAGACTTACGGTACTTTAATTACAACATTTTATTTTTCCTTAAACTCTAAATTAATATATACTTGTTATTGTATTTATTCACATTAATTTTGCGCTTAAACTTTTGAATTAGTCTTAAATGGAAAACTGTTGTTTAAATATTTAAATTAGAAAATAGATATATAAATTATATATTTATAAAACTAAAGTGATCACAGAAGGAAAGACGGACACAAAAGATACCAAATTCATAATATTTGCTTTTGGAAAGTCAGATAAAAATTATACTATTACAGTACTGGAGTAGAGGATCGTCTCTCACTCACTCACTCTCACGTAGGAAATGACAAATATAGTAAAAATTATAAAATTTATATCATTTATGCGTTTGTTTTTAAAAATCTATGCCGCTCTTAACTAAATTAATCGATACATAAAACATTGTAAGCTTATGACATCAAAATTTGATAGAAACCGTTAGTTATACAATGAAAGTATAGGTAGATTTGATTTAAAGCCAAACAACAATTTTTATTACCATTATTGTGCTCTAAATTGGATACACTCGAAATTTATCGCTTGCAATAAACAGCCAAATTTTAACCCAAGTTGTTGGCAAAATAAGCTAAAAAACTTTGAAATTTTCGTTTGGTTAATAATATAAGTGCAAACTTATCCATTAGTCTTATCCTATTACAACCTTAAGTTAAGAGATGAAGCCAAGAATTATTGAATGTATTTGAGAAACTTTCTACTGTATAAGCAGTCAATTTTGATGCCGTGATTAGCATTTATTTCCATAATTTTATCATTTTTCTGCTTAATGTGTGCCGTTTCTGACATATTTTGATAAGAGCTGTAGCGTTACTGTGAGTTATAGTTTGAAATTCTTCGTTTTAGTGCCTCCACGGTGGACAGTAGAACCGAGTGATACGTCAGTAGTGCGAGGAAGAAGTGTTACAATCGATTGCGCCACACAGGGATATCCATATCCGCGAATCATTTGGACCAAGTCATCATCGAGTCAGTCGTTTTCGCTTATATTTCTAGTTATTAGATAACCTTTAATATACGCTATTTTATTTAATTTATAATTTATTTAAATTTTTATTGGTTAACATTTTTAACTCTAAAAACTGACTGCGTTTAATAAATCGTTTATTTTAAAAGCATTTCAAACCCATTTCTAATTTTTTTGTTCAGAAACTTTTTTCCATAAGTTTAAATTTCTATTTGAATGAATATTTTTGATTGAAAAGGCACGTCACCGCGGGATTTCAAACCTATAGTTAGCGGACCGCACATACAAGTATACGAAAATGGGTCGTTATCTATACAAGATGCTCGCGATTCCGATCTCGGATACTATCTCTGCCAATCGTCTAACGGTATCGGACAAGGACTGAGCAAAGTTATTAAAATAATAGTTCATGGTATTTATTATTAATTTCGTTTAATTAACGTACGCATTGAGATGTTAAATAATTTACATGCCGGTTATATAGTGCGCTGAAACTTATGCCAGTTTAGTTTAGTAATTGAATTAAACATTTGCTTCGAAATTGAAAAATTGCATTAAGCGTTGTTTTATTGTTACGTTAAGATATTATTCGGTTACCGGTATTCATTGTATTTATTTGATAGATTTACAAGTTTTTTCTATTGAATTTTTGATATAAGAAAATGAATAAATTTTTTGAAAATTGTTCAGTTGCTGCTCATTTTAAAACCAAATTCACTGCCGAAATGGTACGAAAGGGGCATAACATTCAGCTGAAATGCGAAGCATTGGGCGATAAACCAATAGCGATCAGTTGGACGCGCGATAAACAAAAGATTGATATGTCTAGCAATCACGGCTCTATTGGTTACAATTCTCATGATAGCCGTTACGAGCTTAGCGATACTATTACTGCCAAAGGAGTGA
Organism: Phthiracarus laevigatus; assembly: GCA_034700185.1. Classification (NCBI taxonomy): domain Eukaryota; kingdom Metazoa; phylum Arthropoda; class Arachnida; order Sarcoptiformes; family Phthiracaridae; genus Phthiracarus; species Phthiracarus laevigatus. Next base: position 19,875 of record JAQIXJ010001118.1, read on the forward strand.
TGTCACAAGTTTTGATTAAACGAGCCGATCGTAGAGATAGCTCTCTATTCACTTGTCTGGCGTCGAACGTGTTTGGATACGACGATACTAATATACAATTAATAGTTCAAGAGCCTCCTGATCCGCCTCAAGATGTCCATCTTATTGAGGTCACCAGTCGGTCGGTTAAAATTTCGTGGTCACCGCCTTATAGCGGAAATTCGCCCATTATTGCGTATTACATTCAATACCATTCAGGTTTAATAAGTTCCGACTTATCAAAGTGGTCCACATCTTCGAACGTATCCATACCTAGCGGTGAAACTGTTGGCCAAATCGTGGGTTTAAGACCCGCACAACTTTATTATTTCCGAGTGATTGCCGAAAATCATATCGGAAGAAGCGAAGCGAGCAGGTATTAGTGCCTACATTTAGTGGCTACGAATTCGGTATTACGTTTAAATGTGTTTTGCAGAACCGTTGAAACAATGACGGAAGAAGAGTCTCCCGGCGGTCCTCCAAATAATATCAAAGTGAGCGCATTATCATCGCGTTCCGTATCAGTAAGTTGGGACGCGCCTAACGTTGAACAACAGCACGGAGTCATACGCGGATACTATATTGGATATAAAATATTTGGTTCTACCGGACAGTTTGTTTATAAGACTTTGGAAATAAGGGACGGAACTAAACCAGAAGTAGTACTTAATGGATTGAAACAGTATACCCAATACCAGATTGTGGTCCAAGCGTTTAATAATAAAGGAGCAGGTGATTTCATATTTATGACGTTTTGGGTTTTTCCGTCTCACAATTTATTTAAATTTTCAGGCCCATCCGAAGAAGTTAAAGTGCAAACATTAGGTAAGACTGGAATTAACTTTATAGTGTTAACCAATGGTTACTTTGATTTTAATAACATATAAATGCTTATAAATAGTTATAGAATGCCTGTTTTTTAAAGTTATGTAAATAACTTATAAATCACCATATCGTATAAAAAGAGCTTAAGTTTCTTCAGGGATTTGTAATGTTTATTTGATAAAAACCGAAAGTAATTCAATTTATCGATTTTAGTGCATATTTTCCCATTACTGCTTGCCATAAAAAATTTTTAATTGCTTATTTATTTGTTTTTACTGATTTAATAATCATTCAAGTTTGTGTAAGATAAATATTGGCAAAAAATTCTCATCCAAAACTCAAGAGCGTTTTTAATTTCGAATTTGTGGATTAATATAACAAATTAATTGAAAAAATAATTTTATTTGTCTTAAGAAATGGACGCTCCAGTGTCACCGCAGATAAAGATCACAAGTAATTCGCATTCTTCGATTCGATTAGCCTGGGATCAAATGTCTAGTGGAGATAATCCAATTGATGGATTCTATTTGTATCAAAGGCAAGATTCGTTTACCGAATGGAAAGAAATTCGTTTGCCATCCACGCAATTGTATTATACAGCGCACGATTTAAAGTGCGGAACTCGCTATCAATTTTATTTGGTCGCCTATAATAAGATTGGTCGCGGAGATGGTTCTGATATCGCGACCGTCAAAACTGACGGGTATATTCAATTCATTAAATAACGTTTTTAATCAAAATTAGTAATATATTAAATATATTTACTAAATATTAGGTCAGTTCCTGTGGCGCCAGACAAGGTATTTATTTTCAATTATAGTATAGATTCATATACTGTACAGTAAGATCATTTTGCCCCGAATTACCAATAAATACATTATTACAAGTATTACAGTTCACGCTAAATGAGTACACGAGTTCATTCTTATATTAGGATTTTAGCCTATAGTCATCATTAAACTTAACACATTGTAGTAAGAATATGTTTTATAGGTTTTAGAATATTTAAGAATGACTTAGAAAATTATTCTTCATTTTATGAAACATTGTGGTAAATAAGTTATTTTATATTAAATAAAATAAAATGTGCCCACAAATCGATAATAAATATAGTATGGAGTGTTGCCGCACAGTTAAGAACTTATTACAGTATTATAAAACAGAAATCTCGTCCAAATTTTTAAATGAAAAATTTAATAGAGTTATTTTGCTATACTTTTTGATTTTTAATTTGATTGTAAATAACTTTGCAGGCGTCAGTGGTAACCGTGAACGCAACTTCAGCTGTGATACACTTAGATTCGTGGCATCACGGAGGATGTCCGATAACCAAATTCAAAATACGTTATCGTTTAATGAGCGTAAACGCCGATTGGCTCGAAATACATAACAATAACAATGAACGACAATTAGAGCTTAACAATCTCTTACCATCGACTAAATATCAGCTTCAGATTACTGCGTATAACAACGTTGGATTCACCGGTATTTTAGTGAATAAAACTTTTATTATATGATAAGGCTATATATATATAATTTTATAATATTTTTGTTGAATTGAATAGAAGCTGAATACGTATTCTTAACATTAGTGAATTATGGGGACGAGCTTAGCATCAAAGCGGCTTCGGGTCACTCCGGACGTGGTGTAAACCGAAACACATCTTCGCCTCCGATCAACGATATATCGGTGGTAATACCGATAGCGATAACAATTCTAGTCATAGTCATACTGCTAGTCATTGTAGCGTTAGTATTGCGAAAGAGTTCGTCAAACGGTTCGATATATTCGCGAAAGCAAGACGCCGTACAAATGTCGCATTTAGGTTCGTGCAAGTCTGGTCGTTCAACGTACTCCTCATCGCCTTATAATGGTCCACACACGTGCAATAATAGCACGGAAACCACGCCAAAAGTGAACGGCGATTTCGCGAATCGCTTAATGGAAAGCGAACCGCTTTACGCCACTGTGAAGCGAACTCCACGCGCGCCACGCTCTGAGGCGCACATCTATTCCTATCCGATTCAAGCGCCCATTCAGGAGTTAACTAATATGCAATTAAGTTCAAACAGTGCCAACACTTCAAACTCAATGCCGCAAACCACGACACTTCTCGTTGCCGTGGATGATAGGGATCTCGAAGAGAAACTGCTGGACGAACTACAGAAACAGTGCCCACTCAACGATAACAGAATTTCGATCACTCATTGCAGATGAGATATCGTCACTAAATGTTTCCAATATTTTTTTGACAAATTCAAATTTTGATAATATTTAATGTATATATTTATCACTTTGTGATATTTCTCTCTTTGCTCTTTATCGGAGTATTTTATCGGAATTTTTAACCACTAAAAGTTAAATATATTCACACATTATTGACTGTAATTTTAACAAATTTAATCACAAGTTTTCAATAAAAAAATTTAATATAAAATATGTCTTATAATATATTTCAGTATTTGTAATAAAATAGCGTATCTTAATATCACCGCATTTTAGGCAAATGCGTTTTACGTGACAATTGATTACCATTTGAAATTTAAAAAATGGTGCGATACTAGTTAATTGAAAAGTTTAAAGAAAAATTTGTTTGTTTTGAAAGCTTTATGGCGTTATGTAATGCCTAACACTTTTGATTGATTAAAACTAAAAATAAGATTATCATATACAAAAATTATTGT
>JAQIXJ010001119.1:0-23397 GCA_034700185.1 Phthiracarus laevigatus
TAATAACACAGTTTATTTTTTGCGATCGGATTAAAATTTATTTTCACTTCGTTGCAAAGAATTAACGTTTTCGAGTTGTAATGTATAATTATTGTTATTATTTTAAAATATATATATGCATAACGAAAGCGAAATATAAATATTTCGAAATTTCAGAAAGATTAGCGTATAAACTATTTTGATAACCGAATGGCATTGATATGCCATTAACTTAATAAATCTGCAAACGTTCGCCTATGATTGAGATATTTGATGGCAGATAACTTTCGTTTAATGGCAGAAATAGTTTTGTTTTTCACTGTTTCGCTATCGAATACGTATTTCGCTAAACGAAACAAAGATTAAATATTTTAATTAAAAATACTTTTCGCTAGTAGTTTGCGAAATCATTCTCTCTTTCTTTCTATCTCTCATTTGAATAGCTATTGCGGTCAACAACAGAATAATTTGCATGAATGTTGTTTATATGTATTTTTTTGGTGGAAAACAATAACAATATCATGAAAGTCGAGTCACAGGAGCACAAACATTATATGAAGAAAACATAAATAAGAAAAATATCCGCTGTGAGTGATAGATAGACCATAGCCAACAATAACAATAAACGCTTTCAATTGAATAGCGAAGTGTTTCCATCGCTATGGATATTAGGAACAAGTTTTCTTCCCTAAAAAAGTCTCCATTAATTCATTTACCGGCAGTACTCACATGATATTTTAAACTTTAGAGTCGGAAGTAATTTCTATTTGAATGATTTTTTATGATCGTTCGTAAGCTAAAAAAGCATCAAGAGATGCCTAAAAAATACAAACTTATTTCCCAAATTTCCAGTTCTATTACTAACCAAATTATTTTTTAATACTACTATTTTGCAAAGCGAATGAGGACTGAATTAAGACCACTTGTATTGATGCGTTAGTGTGTGTGCTTTTTATTCCCGTGTTTTAGTCATTAATCTTTGCAATTATTCGCACGCGATTTTGACATTCAATGGATAGCCGGCAATCATTGTATATATCATTACAAAGAGGATACAATATTTGTTAAATATATATATTTTGCAAGTTACGCGATATTATAATATCAATGCCCGTTTTTTATTATGGTTGACTCGCAAATCCAGAGCAACACTATTATTACGCTAAAAATAAATTTAAAAAGATTTTATTAATACATTTAATATTTAATTAGAAATTTGCCGAAACTCTGATACAGCTTCTAGAGTGTGTTAGAGAGAGAGAGAGAGAGAGAGAGAGAGAGAGAGAGGAGCGAGAGGGGGAGAGAGAAGAATTAGAGATCATGACTTATAAAACAGAAAATGAATGTTTATTTTTTCAACTAATAAATGGCAATTTAAAAATTTACTGCCGTAAATATACATCGCTTATCATTTATGAAAACTAAGAAAGAAATCCAATGTCCCTGAAAGGCGAGAATAGACTATTATGAATACAATTAGTAAATCATAATGCAGTGAGCAAAAACTAAAAATAATGATATAATATAAAGTTAAATTGATATTATTAATAATAATGTTTTCTAATATATCCCTTAAACGAAAAAAATACGTAAAAACCACTTTAACTTTATAACTTAAGTTTCTTTATTTAACTCCACCTTAACTATAGAGAGAGAAAAATAAGAAGAACCCGTGCATTATTCACTTATAATTTCCAATTATAATTCAATTACAGTAATAACATTCACTTGAGATTTCTATTTTTATTTTTTTCAGAACTTCTCTTGAAATAGAAAAAAAACTAAATAAAAAAGACAAACAGGTACAGATTTGTTTGTCATGACTTTGACAAAATTGAATGGGAATTTTTTGTTTCTATAAAATTATTTTAGTTTTTTTCTTTTTTTTCAGTTGATTTGCAATTCTTTTTATGATTCATTGAATTCGTATGAAAAGACATATTTTTTTCTTGGGAATACATTCGTATGTATTCCCGATTTAAATTTTTCCTAATCTTTTTATTTTATTTTACGATTAGTTATACACATTCATAATTTATTAGTATCATTTTGTGCTTCAAGGAAAAGTACTTAAATTTTTTTTCAAGAAAACATTTCTATTCTAATGACAAAACTACACAATATATACAACTACACGGCAGATGATTGGTTTTTAATGAAAGATAGATTCGAAAAAGATAAAAAAAACATTTAAATGTGTGTCATTATAAAATATATGTTTTTAAAAAAATATTAATTAGAAACTATTGCTATTATAAGTTACATATCGGGAAGATCTATCCATCCGTAAACGACTATAGGATCTTAAATATAGCCTATAGTCATTTCATTTAATATAATTTAGTATTACCATTCAATGTAAATTCGGTTTGGGTTGGGCCAGACTAGTAAACTTCCCCAGCAATGGTTAGGGTTATGCGAGTATTTTTATCGTAATTTACATTAATTACCGCTTTGCCTATCAACTAAATCATTGGATTTAATTTTAATCGCTGACAAAACTGTGCGTGAGTGTGTGTGTGTGCCACTAAATTTGCTTATTAATTAGTTTTTCTAAATCAGTTAGATTTTTTAAATTGATAAAGTTTTAAAAAAGTCAAAGATGGGTAAGCTGGCTACGTTTATATTAAAATGTTTTCATTTTAATTAACGCATCTTTCTTAGCTTTTTTCCATTCTGAGAAAAAAGTGATTGATTGACAACACAGGACAATCACAAAACATTATTTATTGAATCAGAAATTCATTTTTTTGGTTTATTAATTAAAAATAAGTTTTAGAACATAAGCGTAGCGACAGTGGCATTAATGTCTAAAAACTAAACGCTACAAATTAACCGAGATTTGTTAAGAAAAGTTTTTTTTTCAAAATCGTGACTCTTATTTTAATTCCATAAGCGTTTTACTTCCTCTTAATCATTTAAACACTTGTCCGACTAAAATGCAACCATTTATCTATATTTTTTAGTTCCTTAATTGTGTTCCGCTCAACCGAGAAATATTCCTATTTCGCTAAACGGTGTTTTAAAAAACACACACAATTCGCACACATCTTTATTATTATCATTATTTGCTTTAGTTGTTATCGCATTGAATGGCACATTGAATATTTTGTTCAAACACTCTTTTAACAAATAATCTAACAAATCGGAATAATTTATTTCATTAATGCATTTATTAATAGCCGGTTATTATTTATTAAAAATAAAGTTGTGGGCCAAACAAAGAGCGCAAACAGCTAAATATATTAACTGTGTGTAACATTTATATAAGTGTGTTTGGAAATCATTTATTATTTTTATTGCACAGAATTTTCAATTATGTGGGATTAAACTTTATTATTATCCCAAATTAATGTGCGTCAGTATATTTCAAAAAATAAGCTTAATAAAAATTTAGCCAAAATTAATAAATTTCTTTAAACTTTTATGGACCACTATAAAAACATTATTATAAATAAAACAAAAATTGGGAATAAATTTACTTAAATGTCGCAACAAAACCTGTTCGATAATTTCGCATTTTTGTTATCCAGCTTAAGCAGTATTTATGTTTTCAATAAGAAAAAAGGTTGATTAGTGATCGATCTAATAAGAAATTTTTTTCTCCTACATTTTTTTCAAACGGTAATCTATAAAAAAATTTCAATGTTAACGATATAATAACTATGGGCTCTAATTATAACTCTGCCTTCAAGATTCATAATACGTTTTTCGTTAATAATAATAATAATAATTTGGATTGTCATTAACTCTTTTTCTCTAAAAACATAAATATATAATGAATGGTATCTTTTTGGGATCTTCTCTTATTTTTTCTCTCTGAAATGTGATTTGAATAGCACTTTGATCATCGAATGTTGTTAGCGAATTCAAATAGTTTATCATTTATAGGTATGAAAGGCAACAATTTGCGTGTCATTACGCCTCGAACAGCGCGGAGACAAGTAAATCAAAAAAGAAAAATAATAAAAACACCAAATGCATTATTACATTATTTTGTTTTCTAACACAACAGATAATAATAATTGTGTAGCGTTTATTTCAATAACTGAGAGCTGAAAAATAGTTTGGCAAAAAATAATGGTATTAAGGATATCAATTGGATAGGTATAGATAGGTCAACAGAGAACGAAAAAATAACGGGTTATTAAATTTAACTTTTTTTTTATTAAAAGAGGAATGAAAATGATATAAAATAACTGTCTCGCTATTTCGCTTCTAAAATCGTTCGACTTTTAAATTGAATTTACGAATAGATATTTGATTTTCAATCAGTATTATTGTTATTGTGTTTAGCACACGATTTTCAAATAAAAATTATGCATAGATTAAAAGTCAGAATACGAATAAAATAAAATTATAATACTGCGAGTGCTATTAAATAGCAGCGTGTTTGGCGAATGATATTTCAAGAGGAGAAAAAAATGATATAGTACTGCGTTGAGAAGATAGTTGGCCGTAGAGTTGAATTATGATAATAGGAGTCAGTTTTAGGGGCTTTCAAATGTCAATTTTAAAGCTTTTCTATACAGCTATAATTTTACTGCGGGTTCGATAGCATTAACATTTAATCGCAAAAACAGTTTCATGACTACAATTTAAATTCATAGTTAATTATTTATTTCTAATTTATTATGATTTATTATGATGAAGTAATTTTTAAAATTTTAATGCTTTCGTCTAATTTTTATGATTTTGTTTGACTAACAGAGTATTATTTAAAAGCGTAAACAAAAATTAAAATCCCAAACCGTTTTTATACCGCATAAGTTATTCCTGAGCAAAATTTTATTAATACTTAAATGTGATTTACTATTTTAATTTGATTTCAAAAATATGAGTTATTTTGAGAGAAACAACGTTTGTTAATTAAAATGCACATAAAAGCGTTACCCATCGGTGCGTTTGCATAAGCTTATATGCTAATGTAATAAACTGAATGTGTGTTAAAGCTTTCATTATTATTCAATTTATTAGTGACTATCAACTTCATTTTGGCCGATAAATCTTACATGTTTTATCTGAAAATAATTTTACTTTTTTATTGTACTTTTTAAAATAAGTCTGTTATCTCATACCTCTGTCTGACCCATGCTTTATCCCAAAATGCAATGAATATTTTATCAGAATGATTATTTATGAAATTTACAACGTTTACGAAATAATAATTTGAAAGTTGTTTTCTTGGTTTTTATTTATCTTTTGCTTCATAAATATGATTACTTTAAAAATTATTCATAATTTTTAAGTAGATATTTATGACAGTAAAAGTTTAATTAATGATTATTGCTGTAGTTTTTAAACGTCGTGTTTATTGGGGAAACAATAAAAATAAATTGCAAAAAATGTATTAAATTAATAATAACCAATTGTTCGAAGAATTAAAAGATCGAATAGCGATAGTTTTATTTTTCTTACCATAAAAACTTCTTATTTACAAAATTTCAAACTTCATTTTGATTTATTTAAAATTTTCAAATTAATATTATGAGCACAACTTTTTGTTTTGTTTTTGCATAGCAATATTCCGCTATATTAATCATAGCTTTAAATAAAATCAGTTTCACAGCAATTATTCAAAAAAATAGCTCGTAATAAATGAACTTTTGAAGAAATCCAATCAAACCGAGTTGAGTTTGAAATTTGTTATTCAAAACTATAAGTTTTGCTAATTGCGTTTAATTTTTATGATATACTTTCTTAACATTAAATCTTATTTCCCAGCGACGAGATATGATGAAGAAATAGAAAAAACAAATTTAATTCGCAATAAAAAATTCAATCTTAATATTTTTGAAATTAGGTTACTATGCTTAGATGTTAGTATTTTGTTGACTGCGATGGAAATGTTTACGAAATAATATTCTTTCTAATGATGACAAAAAACTAGGGGAAACATCGTTAAGTGTGGATGTTTTGAAGATTTTTATTGAAAAAATATTTTCGATGTTCTATTTTTGTTGTTTTTTTCTGTTAGCAGTCGTAGATTATTGAGACGTTCAAAGTCGTAAAAATATGTCGAATATAAAGTGAAGCTTAAAAGTACATTAAAATCATGCAAAATAAAGTAGAGCTTCAAAAACTAAATTTTTTGAAACGATTTCTTACACTAATCAAAACTACTTGATAAAAATTACGATAATATATACCATTGGCCTGAAACCTAATAATTTTATTATGTCTATATTTAATTACATGTAGAGAAGGAAGAAGGAACAGAAAAAATCGCCTTTAAACCTGTGATTTATAATGATAATAAGAGAAATGAAATCACTGGGTATTAGAGAAAGGAGATAACTGTAACTATTTTATTAAAAATTTAAATGAAGATTTAATTAAAACGAAAACGTTAAGCCAATGTAATACCGAATACCACAGTTATTATTATAAAGTGAAATGTTCCTAACATACTGATGAAAGCGTTGCACGATTGTACCTATCATTTCAAGAACGTACGAAATATGTACGAAAATCGATGGTATAATAACTACTGCGCACTTTGTTAAAATCAAATGGAAAATATTGTATGCGATGATGGGAATAGATTTATGGCTTTAATCGAAACTATAGTTACATTTCAACTTTAGATTAAGTTTATTGTTTAAAACTATTATAATTTATATCAGAATACAGGATGCTTACTGGTGTACTGTCTGCCTTTTAACCTATACTATAGTCCAGGAAAGATTAATTCCACAAAAGCTTTCCATAATCGGAACCCAACTAAAATTTTTGGAAAAATTCTGAAATTTTCAAATCTACTGAAAGATAGTCGTTTATTCGTGGTGTTCACTGCTTGAGTTAACACCGCAACAAGAATATACCACAAAAAATATAAGCGTACAAGTATTTTTTTATTAAAGCTTTAAGTGGTCGGAAATACTTTTTGGGAAATTTAAATAGTTGGGAAATATATTTTTAAGAGCGTGATTGGCATATCAAAAATTTTAGACATCATTTTGCTAGTCTTTATATTATTTACATCTTTAAACGTTTAGTAAAAAATAAACCCTTCTAACAGTTTTAGTATAATAGTCTAACTAGTAGGCCTTTTAGTTTTATTGAAATCTTGATTAACTTTTAACAAAATTTAACTAATAATAAATAAATTAAACGCAAATCTTAAAAATAATTCTTAAAAAACAGAGATCAAAAAAATCATTAGATTACAAAATAAATATGAACCAATAAACAACAATCCTTTTTTTTAAAAAATGTTCTGAAATTTTTTTAAATGAAAATATAAATCGTTCATTTGACTACTGGTTTAACCCATTGTCATATTCGTCATATTCATCGGCGACATTGTCATATTTGGCTCCATTGTTGTCATATTTGATTCCATCGTTGTCATGTTAAAATTCATTTCCATTGTTGTCATATTCATGTTCATCTCTGTCGTTGTGATAGCAGACATCGAACAAACACCTCCCATACATATCTATATATTGACATAATAGTTGTTAATTTTAACATTGATTAATTATTATAATAATAAACAACAAAAATTTATTAATTTCATTTTGGGACTTAATATATAGATTAATAGTATACCAATTAGTTACAAAATTATTTAACCAGCGCACGGAAAATATAAATGCCCAGAGAAGATGCTGTCGAGAAAAAACTAGAGTGGTACCAAAGATATCAATCTTTAATTAGAAATTTATATCCCCAAATAACTAGCATAATTGCGATAATGTTACCTAATTGTTTTAGTTTTGTTCACACACAAACCGGTGTTCGAAATATATAATGAAGGGGAGGGGAAAAATTTGATTTAAAGCTTTTAAGAAGTTGAGCAAATATTTTACTATAACAACCCTTTAGCAAAAATTTGAGACGGTTTTTATTTTGGATGACACGATACTTAGTCGTAAATAAGTATAATATTAATACTTAAGGGCAGATCCGGGAAAAATGTGAACCAAGATGTGCGACACATTCTCATCGTGATTATGTGGAATAACTGATACTCAATAGATAGCATAGATTATTCAAAATAAATAAATAATAAAACGCTATTATTGTCAAAAGGCTACTCAAAATATATTTCAGAAAATCGCTTAATCATTATTATTAACCACGATGTCTATTATATTTCGCTTTACCCCGCAGTGTTAACCTGGCTTTTATGTCCTAAAGATTTTCTAGATTATCACTTCATTATAATCCGTGATTCGATACTTATATGAAGCTAAATAAAATATTTATTCATTTTTTGGGAATTTATTGCGTAAATAACGGATTAATAACGGGAACGAGACAAAAATAATTATCATTGAAAAACTCATTAATATTCAGTTTTAAGTTAACTGGAAATTTGAATAAAGTTATGGACGAATTACTGAGATAAAATATGCGCGACCAGATAAGAGTGGGCAGTTTAGAGCAAGAATTACATATCATTATGATTTGTGTAAATTATTAATTAACTAAAAAAACTACGATAAATAACAGTTTTTTTACTCCGTTAACCAAAAAATGCTAAACAAATGTTAATTTGCACCTTAAATTGTGAAAATCGTTTTACAATGAATATTCATATAAACTTGAACTAAATTATTTATATCTCAAAGCTAAAAAGTGTTTGATGATAATTTTGTTTTTTTTGTTGCGAATAAATATATACTTACTCCGTCGGTATTACAGGTTGAGTTATCAGGCATTGAGGCGGTGTATATCGAGCCGATTAATATTGCCCGAGTCCTTATTGCTACGTAAATTTTAAAATTATTAATTAGTTATTACATTAATTATTACATATATGTTGTTCCCCCTGAGTGTCATTGTTATTGACATGAATTATTAATTCCCAGCCCGAAGTAAATTTTTAAATTATTAGCAAAAATTTTAATGAAAATTGAAAAAAATTCAGTAACATTAGCTTTTCAAAAACATTAATAATATTTTATCGAAATTATTTTAATCTCATTAATATCGAAAAAATAATCTAGATAAACATCAATAAAAACTAAATGCTTTAAGTGGTACTTACAATTGCCGAACCGAATCGTAAATTCTTGCAGACACTGTATCTGGCAAACAACTTCGCACTCGTTTTCTTTTGCAAGCTGTTTAAAGGCACCATTAAGAATTAGAAACACATGGAAATATCTTTTGATCGAACTAAATACTACTAATAAGTGATACTATGTAGCCTTCAAAATTTATCTAAGTATAACTCCGAATGCAATGCATCTAAATTGCAATATCATGGAAAAATTCCTCTTACTATTTAAGCTAATTAATACCAACTCATTATATAATTAATTTATGCGCTTTGATTTCATTAGCCTATAAATTTAAACTTACAGCAATCGCGCCAATGTAGACAACATACATAGAACTGCTATCATTGTTAGCACTCATACACGCTTGGTCATACTCCGTCACTATAGTCGTATAATTATCCACATCTGGCAATGGTTCCAACAATGGAAATTGGCCGCTATTCACTATAGAAACATTTCAATATTAATTACTTTTAATTTTGGATTATGTTTCACTGCTTATAAGTTATTAAAAAATTTATTTTCTTTTCGTAATTGCTATGTAATTATTAAATTATTTGCGTTAGTATTGAGTAACCTCTGCTATTTTTTATTCGGCAATTAAATAGATCTTATATGTCGAAAAAAATTTCAAAATAATCAGATAAATTTAATTGTGGCATTGAGAGCCTCCATTATTTTGAAAAAAATGGTTTTGTAATAAAATTATAATTTAAATACTTCTGAACATAATCATTAATCGATAAAAGTCTTTGCCGATTGCTTAAGAAGCAATAATTATTTTACTGCCATCATATAATAGCATAAAAACGGTTAATTATATTCAAACTGAACCTTATTTCCTAAGTTATAATCTTAGTAATTAAAATATTATTTTTTTTCAACGAATATATTTTTTTAAAAAATCCATATAAAATGAATAAATTTAAGGATTAAATAAATATAATTCATACCATTTATGTACGTAAAAATAAAAATAAACACAGAACACGCGCATAAAGTTTTCATCGTTAAAAATTTGACTTAGAAATAGATATTGAACGAGTAATACGAAAAATAAAGACGAACTTTAATGTGAAAAACGAGAGAAACGAACAATATCTTAAATGCGAAAAATCTCTTCACTATATAAACTTTTATACGATTGTTATCGAAATAGAAAACTGTTGATCTCACGGTGATTACTATTAAAAAGTTTTCTTTTGCAATTAATTTATTCATCATTATTATTACAACGCTATTACAATGCAGATGAAGGCGATATGCAATTACCTTAAAATAATCTATACCTATGTAGGCTCGTGTACTTACGTCAATAAATAAACTATCGGTATATAGACTTTATTAGACTATTGCTATTCATACTTAATTTGGTGATTCGGATTTTTCTCGGTATAACTTTTTTATTTTTGTTAATACAGTACTTTGTGTGACATTTCGTTTCACTTTCGTCGCTTGAAGTTTTTGTTTTCATTTTTCAGTGCGTGTTTATGAGTTATCGAGTGTGTGTGCTTATATTATTGCTATGTCACTTCAGTAGCCAATATGTTGCTGCAAAGTTAGGTTCGAGAAAATATATGGATTAAGCACTTGTTTTTTGTTTTACGCGATTAAATGCAATTTCGGAAAAATTATTTTCTATTGCGAAATTGTAAAGCGATCTTTTTTCCAACGAAATTTGCATTTAGGAAAAATATAACAATCTGTTTTAATTACTAATTTATTCAAAATATTAAAGATTTTTTATTGCTTTAAAATATATGGGATAAGTTAAGGATTTTAATTTATGGTCGGCATAAATTAAAAATTCAGCACCGATTACGTGGATGATTGTCGATAGAATTTTTTTTATCTTTAAATTGTGTTATTTTTTTCTATTTATTTTGTTCGACACATAAAAAAATATATTACTTAAATATCTTTAAGAAGAAAAAATTATTTTAAATAATTGATTTCTTTAGTTTTATAATTTTAATAATTAGGTTGGGTTGTAAAGTTTCACTTAATTTTCCTTCCGATCACTTATTAGAGTAAACGATAACACTAATAAAAAATATTTTAAATTAAGAAAATTTCTAAGGAATCGACTAACTTTTGATTTCAATGAAAAATTGCATTGGTTATGTTATTCTCACGGCACAGATTCATAATGCTTGTTCAATTAATTTATCAATGCTGAGAGCATGTTTGAAGTGTTCAAATTATCTTCGCGTTAACTAGTAAAATCAGCAAACATTTGTTGAAGTTTTTGGTGCAGCAATTTAGAATAAATTGTGGAAATTGATCAGATATCTAATAGATTTTCTACCGCCACTTATGTTCAAACAATTAATGTTTAGCGAAAACAGTAAAAATTCTCAGTTTACCAATGAGTAATTATTTTTTTATCAATTATTCTTTTCCTACAACTTTCACCGGTTTTCGCAGAAAGGGGATTTAATTAAATTATTTTATTCTTCAATATTTAGTTTTGTCATTAGTTTAAAAATAATTAATTGTAAGCAAAAACCAAAATAAAAAAATTAATTATGTTCTCTAAAAGTCAAGTAAAAGTTTATTAGCGCAACATGCAATTAAAATTCAATGACTATAAAAATAAGTTTTACGCAATGAACAAATAAGAAAATTCTTTTGTTAGCCAAACATTTTTCAATTATCTTTTGTCGTATGTAAACTAGTTTTATTTTCAGTTTTGCTGTAGTAGTGAACTGAAAATGATAATTAATGCTATTAGTAAAGAGCAAATGCAAAAAAGAACAAAATCTAACTATGAATCTATAAGATTAATATTGTATAAATTTAAATGGTTATATATTTCATGGGAATAACATCCAGTAAATTTAATTTATTATCGATCACTAATAGATATCCTTTCGATTTACTTTTAACATATAAACCGATCGGATTTTGGATATGTTTCGGTTGTATTCAGATTTTATTAATTAATCATAAGGTCATAAAAATTTATAACAACTAATTGGCAATTTTTGCAACCGATATATTAGTTTTTTATATAGAAAAATACATTTTGCTTCGAAACAAAAATATTCAGGTCATTATAATTAGGGTCAAAACATTTTTTGGTGCTAATTTTTTTATTCACTCACTAAAAATATAAATATAAAATTTTATCCGATATACCGATTATGTAACTATTTATAAAAATTTATAAATAATTACAAAAAAAATTTTCTACGAAGGAAAAAAACAAAAACCGAAAAAAAGCTATTAACGCTTAATTTGACAGTAAATCCTTTAACGAAAATTTATTCTATAAATACGACGGATTATTGCACAAACTCCGTGAAAGTGGTGAACAAAAAATTCCATGATTCAACTTCGATATTATTTATTGTTAATATACCTGTAAACTGTGTTTGTGTGTGAATGAGCGTGAAAAAAATGTGGAGTTACACAATATATGACTGGATGAAAGTATTTGTCTTCAGTAAATAAATGCTAATTTTTTTGTTGCCACACCCGATGGCAGTTATTTTTTTAGTTTAAATGAATTATTTTATTATTCGCACCGAAAAAGCTCGAGTGTGCGATCAATTGCGTTGAATAAATATTTTTTCTCGATACCCTCCAGTATTGAAATATGCGTGCGTTTATCTTGCGCTAACGTTTGTTTCGTAACGGATATCTGATAAGTTATAACCCTATTATTTTTTGATTTTACATTAGATCGCAATTTATATAATAATAATAGTTTGGAATTCAATAAATTGTTGTATAATAAATAAAACGGAAAATTTTCTATCAACTATTAATGTCACACACAATTCATTTAAACCAATAATAATCAGGGTGTCCCAGAGGGGGCTAAGGGCCAGTGGGGCTGAGGGTACCCCCTCCCCTAGAAATTCTCAATATTTGACTCCTATACCGAAAAAATGAAGTGACAACTCAAATTTTTTTACTGTTTTTTGTCCGATGGCTGAAAAATTGTCGCTTAAATACAATTAGCACCCCCTAAAATGTTGAAAAGCCGGAAAGTTTCCTTCCCCAGGTGGAACACTCTGAGACACCCTGATAATAATTAATTAATTAAAATCATATTAAATACCAATAACACGATTTCAATAAAAGTCAAACAATTAACTGACAGAAAGAAAAACTAGAAAGAAAATTAATCCATATTCAAATTGAAAATCAAAATAAAAGAAAAAAGTTTGGGCAACAATTTTGTTAGTCATAACAATTAAGCGATCAATTGTTTACTCAATTGTGCGCCAAATCTTAGCTCCAAAAAAATTTTCTCAAGGGTTTCTATTTCCCCAATTGATCAGCATTTTTAAGGCACAATGCGAAAAACTTATCAAATAATATAAACATATAAACGCATTCACAATTGTTTATATGCCCCAGTGATCAATCTTAATCCGATATCTGTCATAATTTATCAAACTCCAGATTCAGGTAAAGGAAAGCGAAATTCCATACTCTTATATTTTCTAATACGACAGCCCGATGACTGCCAATGATATCTCAGCCGTTAATAATATTGTAACCGCGAAATAAGATAATGTGAAAGTTAATTATTTATGCCTGCAATGATAAACATTTAAAACAATTAATACGTAGTATTTTTCTTCAATATATTTAATTGTTATCTGAAAATTAATCCAGTTTATGATTTACTTCTCCAAACCTTGTATTTATTTAAAATAAATGGTACAATAAGATATGTTTGGAAGAAATTCTGTGTATGAATACTAAATATTGTTAAAATCTCTCTCTCAAACTTGTTTTCCTGAAGTTTTTTATTGCTAGTTATATTATATTAAATTCGATACAAATAGTCAGCCGATTTTTTTCTTTAGCGGAAAATACATCACGTCATAAATTTTATAGCCGAATGGTAAAACAAAAAAAAATAAGCTAAAACCAGATTGCAATTGTAAGCCGTGTAAACAAGTTTTCGAAAACTGCAAGTCCAAAATCTTTTCAGACGTGATTTCGCTATTGTAACATAAACTTTAAAACTTTTCGCAGAAGCAATGGTGTGCTCGTATCATTTTGTTCAATGGTTTATTTTAAAATTAGTTTTACTTTTTTTCGCAACCCATAACTTATAACTTAAAGCGTTCAATTGAATTAGAATAATACGAGGGAAAACCAACAAAGTTTTTGAAGTGTTGTGATTATCGTTTAAATTCCCAAATTGTAAAACAACATAAATCAGGATAAAAATTCGTCGTTTGAATTTGAGAAACGTGTAATGAGAAACATTTAGGAAATTCTTTATTTTTTGCTACTCGGTTAAGCAACTTATTAAACGATTATGATCTACAATGACAACGACTACTGATGACACAAGCGAAGATGTCATTGTCAGGGAATGCCAATTATGTGCTATTACTCTACGAAATTTTTCTAACAGTCAATCTATTAGTTTTCAATGCATTGTGTGATATTAACGTTATTGTCGATGCGGGCGAAGAGCCGAACTTTTGTGATGATAACTATGTGGACTCTGCTTACTATAACGGATACGACATTATAATCACACGCAATGACTGGCTTTGGTATTATTATAAGGATAATCATAATATTAGTGTACCATTTAGTCAGGAAGCCTTCACGCAAGGTATGAATGAATCCAGTAATTAATATCAAAGTTTAGCGCAAATCTCTCTTTTCTTAGTGTTAATTGTTTTCTTATGTTTTTTTGTTCCTGTTTTCTATGAATTAACTAAATTATTAGCAAATTATTCTCTAATTCATTTTGAATTGTGATGCGAAAAATAATTAATTTTGTTAATTTTTTTCTCCGCTTAAATAAATGAGTTTCGTTTTCAAACTAATGGAAAAAGTGAACGCAGTGAGCCTTGATTTTTAATAGCTGTGTGTGTGCGTAAATTAATTTAAATTATAATTAACCAGTGAACGAAATACGTATAAAAGCGAGAGAAAGAAAAAGCAAAAAAAAAAAAAACAGCTACAATCGTGCAGTAATCCTGTTGTGTTTTCGGTAGTCAATGTGCGCACACAAATTGGGCTAAAAATTGTAACACATGTGTAAAGCAAACACGTTTTTATTTTTTTGGCATATCACAGCTTGCGTTATTATTTTCGTCCTTACAAACAAACTAACGCAATGCAAAGTAAATTGTTTCCATGAAAATGCGTTATTATTTTCGTCCTTAAAATGTAACCCAATACAAAATAAATTGTTTCAATGAAAATGTGTCATTATTTTCTTCGACGTTTTGAATATTTATCAAAGAAGTTCTTTCAAGAAATAGTTTTTTTACTTCGATTGGCTTCTAACCGATTTTTATGCCCATTTCTCGAACAGACTCGCAAAAAGGCACTCATTTTATTAGATATTACAATTAAATATGCATACATATCTCCGTTTCTCTATATTTATTTTATAATATCAGTGTTTGATTTAAACTTGAAAAAACACAGCGAACACTGTGTAACAGGTATTTTCTGTTTAATGCGTATAAAACAGACGAGAAACAATGGGTTTTTAATGGTAACATTTTTTCGTTTAAGGACAAATTTTTTTGAAGTTAGTTCTTATATGGTTAGTTGGGTTAAATCCTGCGACTCGGCATAAAATTATAATTAGGTTTTTTCTATCATTTTTTATCAACCAATACGTTGAAAACTAAGAAAAATTCTTATATGAATGCGTAATATAAAGTTCGATGTAATAAATTAATATATTAATTAGTTCGCGAACTTAACGAGTTAAATTAGAAGCATAAATTATTTTCTTAGTAACTGTTATAGTATTGTAATGCTGCATAAAATAACCCCTAAAACGTCTATTTAGGGGAAAAAAACGTTAGCCGACTGTCAACAAACAAATTAGAAATAAATATGAGGATACGGATGCCAACTAATTGATATTAAAATAAAGTCAACGAAAAAATTATTTTAGCGCCTGAACTATATTAAAATTATCGCTGTTTATTTTAGTCGCTGCGAAATTGTGCTGTTGATTTTTAAAAGATTTGCGTTTTTATTATATTTATTTTTAAACTGCATTTTCTGCCATAGGTTTGCTAATTACGACTATTTTTTTCTTCTCACTTTAATGGCTTTAGAGATTTAAACGATTACGATCCCGTATTTGCTATTTTTGTTTCTGTTTTTTTGTTTAAACTATAAACTGTTCTTAAATTGTAACAAAAATGATCGGTAATTGTAATTATGTTGCTATATTTTTCTATGTCCTTTAAAATGAACAAAGTTGTCAACTATTTTACCACTTAAGCTACTTTGTTATACTGTATACGATTAAACAAGTATTTGTGATAAAATAAAGAAAAAACGGCTTACTTATTATTATAATAATTATTATAAACCTTACATAAGTCAGTAATTAAAGTCGTATTAAATTATTTTTAAATAAATCATATTTTTGTTTTAGTTTTTTCCCCGTCTGGCAAACAAGTATAGTTAAAAACCGTTTTAATTTGATTGCAATGTTTTTTCAAATAACCAGATCTGAGCCAATCCTTATTTCTAGTATCATTAATATTAATAATAATAATAATGACTGCTTTTTTCGCCAAATAACAGTATTATCGTTTAACAGTATCTCTGCATAAAAATATTATTTTGCCTTAAATTATATTTAATCTCGAGTAAGTGTAGCAGTTTTTGAGAGAGCGAGAGAGAGAGAGAGAAACGATAAACTAGTTTTGTTAGTAAACTGTTTGTAGTAAAAAGTATTATTATTATTATTATTTGTGAACTCAGTACTTATATTTAAGCCTTAAAGATATTTATTCACGAAAAAACTTTCAAATTAATAATATATGCGTTATGATAATGTTTACAGTGATTTTGAATTTTGAAAACAATAAATTATTATTCAATTAGAGCTTTGAAAAGAAAAGTTTTCTCTGCCAAAAGTTTTCGTTGCACACAACAAACGCGAACAGTGTTAGAATATCGTGTCAAAAGGTTTGTTTAATTACATCTTGGATATACAATTTGCGTGTTTTTGATATCTCCAGTGATATTTAAGTTCGTATATTAATTTTTGTGTGGAACGAACAATCTTTTTTGAAAATTGAAATTTCGCGAAATCGCTTTAATAAATGTTTCATTTCCTCGACCAGTTTTTTTTATTTGAATACAAAGCAAGTGTTCAAAATTAAGCTAAACACGCGATTACCCTCTTTAATATTCGCAACTTTAAATATTTGCACAGAACTAATATTGAATACATGATTAAGTATTTAAAGTACGTATTTGCAAATCTTGCGGGAAAAAATTATATATGACATTAAAAGATTTTCCGTTTTCTCGATCGTTCGCATACTCTCTTTCAAACGTTTTCGAAAAAACGCCACACATTTTTTTGTTAACCCATTTCGTAAAACCGCACAAAAAATATCGCATAAATCCAATTAGAAATCCCTTTGAAACTATTTTTATTTGTTTCTAACTCAATATTTAATTAACTGAACGCATGCAAAGCATATACGAAATCTATATAAATTTATTTAATTTTTTATTTCTGTCTACCACTGAATTGAATTCAAGTGGAAAATAAGCCGTAAATCCAAACGGCATTAAACCATAGACGAAATCAAATATAATGAATGGAAAAGTGTTATAACTATGGTCATTATAAAATCTAAAAACAAAAGCATAAACACAAAACGGTAATAAAAAATAAAGGTACAACAAGTGATTAAGATTTAGGAACGCGAAAAGCCTTAATAGAGTTACGCTCGAAAGGTTTTCTTAAATAGGAGAACAGCCCGAAAATAATTTTTATTTCCTAGCAAACACACTGCGCAGACAATGACAGTATTGAGAAAGGCTTGAGAGCTGCTAATTGCATGGTTAAACAAAATGATTTTCATAATGCGTATGTCACGCGCTTCATCGTGAGATCTCTCGCATAGAATAAAGGAATTATTCATTTTATATATTTAGCTTGCTTTCTAGTGTGTATACGCGAAAACATAGATTAAAGTTGAATATCTATTTTTTAAAATTTTAATCTTATTAGATTTACCTCTAAAGTGATTCTAATTGGTATGATTTTGCAAAAGTATTTAGTTTGATGTATGCGCAGATATTTATTCATAAACAGTGCGCGAAATTTTTATCTCATTTGCGTCGTTTAAGTGAAAGCAAAATGATTTCAATTAAAAGTTTTTCCTTATTTCTCTCACTTTTTGGATATATATTTCAATGCGATAAAAGCACACGTAGAAACTTAATTATTTTTCCTTTGATTTTCAATTTTACCAAAGCGAAAATGAATAAAAAATGTGAGAAAAAACCGATCATAAATCACAGGTAATAAGAAAATTAAAATTAACAGTAACGTCGCTGTCAGTAAATGTCATTCGCAAATCGCACACAGATGGGTGCACAGAAAAAGACCCTCAAAACTAATGTTGACATAACTAGGTTAATCTTGCCCGCGGAACATACTCACACAAACAAACAACAACTGATAAACTATATGCGCGATACAATTATAGCGACTAGAAAAGATTTAGTGTGTGTGTGTATGTGTGTGTGTCTCATATTCATCGAGTTTTAAAAATAAACCACCACTTGTTATTTTGAAATCAATTCATTTAGAGGATCTTTGCTAACTATTTTCGGCACAATCCCTAGATTTTTTAGCTCACTTTTTAAAAAAAGTAGAACATATGCTTTTGACACTGTCCGTTAGTCTGTCCGTCTCTCTGTCTGTCTGTGTCTTCAGTTTTATGTTAATAAAGGGATTTTTTTTACTCATAAAGGGATTTGTCATTTTGCCATTTTGACTCAAAAACTAATATATTTGTGGCATAATAATGTATATACCTATTAAAAATGAGCTCTATGAATGTGTCGTTTAAGTTTTATCTCACTTTGCCAAAAGCAGATATATGGATTTGACTTTCTTTGCTTGTCTGTCTGTTCGGGCAATTTTTATGGCATATTGAAAATTTGCCATTATGTTATTGGTTTGTATGTGCGTGTGGTCCCCTATAACATTCATTACTTCAATATGCCATTTTTTGTGTGTTCCACTCTTGTTATATTTAATAAAGAGATTTTGTTCTTTATTTTAATAAAGAATTTATCCTATTTCATATATTAATTAAGGCTTTTATCGGATTTCTTATATAATAGAGGAATTTTGAGGTTGACGAAAATTCAGAGTAAAATGGTCAAAATTCTGGTCAACATGGCCAAAATTCGGATCAAAATGTTGAATAAATTCCAGTGGAATATGCCGTTTTTACTAAATTTTACATAAATTAAACAATAATTGAATAATTAGAGTGGAATATAATAAGTTTTTTAATGGCAGTTTAAATTAAAGTTTTGCCAACCACTATAAAATAATCTAAACATGCCGTTTTTAATTCTTATTTGACAAAGTTTAAACATTTGATTATTCTCAACAGAATACTAAATTTTTCATAAAATAATAAAAAAGAAAGGAAGTGAGCGAACTGAAAGAGTGAGCGACCAAAAACTAACCAATATTTAAATTGCAAAGTCAGAAATTATGACCGTTTCGATCTTGTTTTATGTCGCAATTATTTTAAAATAAATTTACAAAACTATACAAAAATACAGATTTCTTCTTTCAATCTTTCAGCATTAATATAATATACAGTATATATATTTTTATTTTTATGTATTTTTTCCGTTACTAAAATTGTGTCTCTGTCTCTTCAGGCGATCACATTCAAGGCGCGTTCAACATATCACGTATACCGAAATGCGATATCGACGAAGGGATCGATTGCCGGGAGATACAGAAAATGAAGAACATCGCCGTATATTTTCTGCACAATAAGCACCGTTTGCGCGGCTATTATAATCTCGATATTCGAAACCGTAACGGAAGTCAGAGGCGCGCCAAACCGAAACAGCTTCCGTGGGGTATGAAACAGGTATGTTTCCAAAAATACTATAATTGTTTTTACAATTTATTTAGATGATGACGTTTTTTGTATGTTTATTCTATGCTATGAAACTTTAAGTGTTGTATGCAGTATTTTTTTTCTTATGCATGTCAATCAAAAATTAAATTTATAGGTGGGTCTATTAGGCGGCAATATGTGGCCAAACGGCTGGGAAGCTTATCAGGAACACAGACCAGTGGCGTTTTTGCCTTCCCGTTATGAGCTAATTTTTATAATGAATGGCAAAAATACTACTGTTACCACACTGGCGTGGAACTCGTTGGACACCGTTAACTGGAACGATTCGTGGAAATATAAGGATATCGGCAACGATATCATGTATACGGGAATGTTCGAGTTGAACGGCATTGTCTACGCTATTGGCGAAGAACGGCGAAACCAAGTGAAACGAGTGGGCAAAATTTATCGATACCACATCAGTGGTGGCGATGATAGGAAACTAACCCCAACCGTATGTCTTCGATTGTTTTTTGTTGTCTAATTTAGAGAAAATTAATCATACGAACATAATATCAACTGACATAGATTCTAATAGCGAGTTATTTTCCCAAATCGTAGTAAGCCTATAATTATCCGTTTAGTTTTTTAGTGTATTCTTAGTCGCGGCTATTAATCATTTTTGAATCTATCAAAATCATAGTAATTTATTAACTTAAGTAATTCAACAAAAATTATTTTTGTTTTGTTTCGCTACACACAGTAAGCCTTAATTTTGTTTTGAAAAAAATAATACTACTACTTAGCATTTTAAATGATATTTATTCTTATTATTAAATAAATTAAAAACCCAAGCCTTAAATTGAATATCGTTTTTAGTCCCTATTAATAGAATCCTTATCAGTTTGGAAAAAAGGTAGTGGGAATTTAAAAAAATTTTAGCTCACTTTGAAAAAGTAGTTATTAAATTTGGGATGTTCGTCCGACTGGTTGTAGACACGTTTATATTAATAAAAGGATTTTTCTCTTTAAAATGACCATAATTGTTGATGTCACGTGTCTCATTAAATAAACGTAATTATAAGTTGAGACACATTGTGCACTTAATTGTGTCTGTGAGTGAACACCAATATTAAAATGGATGTTCACTGGTCGACAACTGAACATACTGATTCTAAATTTTCGAAACACTACTGAAGTGCTATTTTTAAATAGGGATAAATTTCCGGGACTAAAAAATGGTCAAAACAATCGGGAACCGGGAACAGAATTGTACCAAAAGCGGAAATGGGATTCGGGAAATAAAATTTATTTTTATTGCGATCGAAAAATAAAAATTTACATAAAGAGCTAAATAGAATATTATGAAAAATTTTAAAAATATATTATAAGGAATTATAAAGGAGAACTAAGCTAACAAAAACTCGTAAAGCTATGTCTTACGTAAACATTTTATATTAGAAATGGGATACTTTTGAAACTATATTTCCAGAAATATAACAATTAACGCATTATTTTCCTACTTTAGATCAATATAGATGCTCTTAAAGAAGGATTTTGTTCTATATTTAGAAATTACTCGTTAAATATAGTGAAAACGGGAACTTTTTTGAAATAATATACAAATCCAGGACTTTTTTCCAAAATGAGCAAAACCGGGAAAACCCGGGAAAATAAACCCACTTTTAATCAAATGATTTTACTTAATAGAAGTTAATATATTCATCTCCCGATTATGTGATCAAACGAAAAAATCGGGATTTACCAGGAAATCTCTATCCCTATTTATAACAATGTTTTAAAAACAAAAATTTTCGCGAAACAATATAAATTAAATGCTTTGTTTGTTTAAAAATAATATACGATAATGTTAGTCAACAATAGAATTAATAGCTTAATCAAAAAAAAGCAAATAATTCCTACACTCCCATAATTTTGTTAACGTTTATTGAATTAAATTACGATTAAAATCAAAGTGAGCGCAATATGAAATGTTATTTCTTGTTTCGTATAAATTGTTTTCGAGCAAAAAAACTGTTTGCTTAACCTTTGTTGAATTAGTACATACACGCAGTAATTTTAGTAATTGTTTTTTTTAACAATCCTCCACAACAAACAGAACCAATACGTTAATGATTTTTTCGGATGCCCTCAATCGCTGCGTCAGTCAACGACAACACTGGGGCCAACAATACGCACGAACAGAGAGGTGAAAACTGGAAACATAATTAACAAAAGCGGTGGCACCGGTAGCAGCAGCGGCTCTAAAGACGAGGATCCAATATTAGTGTCAATCTTCATCGGCATAGTTATAGCTGCCTGTTTGACTACAATAATCCTGTCATTCATAACGATTTCAAGTACTAATACTGATTTCATTATTTAAAATACGCTATACTTTTTTCTATTCAGTAATTGTTGTTTAATATTCAGGTCTGATTGTATATTTGATTATAGGCCGCCGTAACAAAAAAGTGGCCGAAAGCCAAGAAGTAGAGACAACGATACCCAAGTCGACTGTTGTCGGTTTGGACTACAATAAGCGAACGTCGTCTCACATCTCGAATCAGATGTCACTGAACAAGTATACTAATGACGATACCATGTCATCGATAACGGCTATATATTCGCAAATAAGTCGACCTAAAAATCACTCGCAACCGCAGTCACAGGCCATTCACAATCACAATCATCATAACCACCACAATCACCACCATAATCATACCCTAACCAATGGTATTGCTATTACAGCTAACCCTAACAAAGCTAATGGCATCGCTAATGGCAAAGCCAGTTCGTTGTGTTACACAAACCACTGTAACGGAACTAACCATAACAGAGATTTGAGCAGTTCGTCTGTCAAGTCGATGGGCAGGTCATTGAAGAACGGAACTGCTAACGGTGTGATTCGCCACCAGTTTGAGGATAATTTCACCGATAAATTTTAAATATAGTTATTATTAAGTATAAGCTAAAGAAGAAGAAGAAGAAGAAGCAAAACTAATAATAGTAACAGTCGCGCCCAATACGGATATAATAACGTTTAGCTTATTATTATAATACGCTGTTAAAAGGCAATATTTTTTTGTTGTTGTTGTTGATATTAATAAGTGTAACACTAGTGTGTTACGGATATGTTTTTGTATAAAAATAATAATTATTATAAAACCTTTTTTGAATATACTGTTTCGCACCTTTAAATTCTTTTTCATATTTATGGATAACTTTTCTTTTTTTTCTGTTAATCGCATATTTGTAGTTTTTTTCGCTTTTTTTCTTTATTTTCGTATTTTTTGTTGTGCTGTGTTATTTAATAAATAAAAAGAGTTTTTTAAATAATGGTGATTTTATTTAGTTGTGAATCCATTAGATTGTTTGCTACTCTTAAACAAACATAGGTATTATTATTAGTAAATGTTATTCGTTCGTTTAGTTATTATGTTATTATTATTTACTGTGCTTGACATTATAACTAGAGAGTCAAAATAATAGCATTTATAGCATACAAAAATAGCGCTATAAATAGCATTAATAAATGAACAAAA
>JAQIXJ010001120.1:0-23396 GCA_034700185.1 Phthiracarus laevigatus
AATTGAAAAAGAAATAAAATAAATTATTTTTCTCTATAAAAATAGGTTAAAACTCAAATTTAATTAAATAAAAAAATAAAAATAAATTTGTGAACATATTTTCATAAAATTTTATATAAAACCGGTTATGACCGCAGATTTTATTTTTTTTACCGATCATCTTAATAATACCGGTCGTGACCGCCGATTTATATTTTTTATCGTGACCGGTAATGAACATCTCTAGCAATACTTGATACATGAAATTATTATGCTTTCCTCTTTAAGATTTTTTAAAAACTTATTTACAAGTTAATAAGAATTACGTTAGTAAATATGAGCCAAGAGGTTAGTCTGCCCTTTGAACATTGTAGGCTTATGCCATAGGCTGCAGCCAAAGCCTACGAAAAAACATAGGATTAGGCTCAGCCTACAGTCTTAGCCTAAGGTAAGACCGCCTAGAACTTTCATCTCTACTTTTTCCTAACATTTTAGTGGTTTAAAAGACATTTTCTGCGGCCGGCAATGAGACTACATTAAACTGAAGCTAGTTTTTTTTAAATACGTTAATCCTTCCTAGAGGAGTGTTTGGTCTTTGATTGAACACAAGATAATTCTAATAATTTGATCCTTTACCCAAAGTTTTGGAATTTCACCAGAAAAAACTGAAAAGTTTTCAAAATTTTTGGGTATAGGTGAACCAGTTTCTGTCGATTCCTACGAAGTTTTTAGTCAATAGTTGAAATTCATAGTTTCATTGCAAATTAACGATGTGCAACGTTTGAAAAAGTTCAGTCGAAATTAAGTAGAAAAGCTTATAGCTTAAACTATTTATAAACCATTTTAATTTCTTAATCTATCAGTATTAAATATGAGTATTATTTCTATTATCACAAATTAATAAATTTCATCGATTAAGTTCACATTTATTTACTTATTTCTAATAAATAAGCAAAGTGTCAAACTGGTGATGATGTGGCGTAAACTTTTATAAATTTTATAGTAAACTTTTGTCTTTAAACTGCTGACTCTCGTTTTGGCATTTGATAACTCATTTGTACAATAGTATAAAACCACTACAAGTTATAACCATTTAAGCGCAAACATCGTTTGACAAAACTTGACATAGCAAAGCAATAATTAATTTATCTTAAATTATCATCCAATTTATTATCGTAAAATTAATTTGGCGTAATGGATCAAAGAGTTTACTACACCCTTAAAGCTAGATTCGCGAATGAAGCGCAACGATACGATGATATGTTTGTAGCGATGAAAAAATTATCGCAGCTTCCAGACGTGACAGACTTCTGTAATAACGAGATACACTTATTTCAAAAGTCATTCCGAAAAGTGGTCGCCGATAAACGTATCTCATGGCGAAAGATTAGAGACATGGAAAAGTATGAAAGATCTCTAGTTGTCGATGGTTTCAGTGTTGACGTTGTTAGAAGGTATCGATTGGAAATCGAGACAGAAGTACGCGATATGTGCGAAGAAATGATTAATTTAATAAACGATTCGCTATTTAAGAAAGCAGAAGAGAAACTGTCAAAAATATTTTACCAACAATTGCAAGGCGATTGCTATCGATACTTGGCTGAAATCGAGACCAACAAAGATGAGCGAATAAAGATGGGGTTAAAAGCTGCTGAAGTATATAAAAGCGGAATGGCTTCAGCCAACAGTTTCTTAAGCTCTATTAATCCATTTAGGCTGAGTGTTGCCTCTAATTATGCTATACTTTTGAAAGATATCTTTGACAATGCGGATGATGCGTGTGAGTTAATGCACGAGGTTTTGAATAACGTTGATGTTAAGGAAAGTCCACTATTGTCAGAAAAGGATCTTAATTTTTCGTTGGTTATAATTGATACCATGACTGAACTTCTTCAAGAATGGACGCTTACTAGTGGTCTTAGACAACTAATAACGGAAGGATTACAGCTAAAAGTTGACGAGGTTAAGGCCTGTTGTTCATCTGGGGAATCATTTTATCGCGAAGAAGATATAAATTAGAAAAAATAATGATCAATTTAAATCCAGTTTAAATTTAGCGTATTAAGCGCACCATTGATCATAATCAAACTTTTATTGTGGTCACACATTTCAACTTTTTTATTACATTTTTATGACGGATAAAAGCCAAACTAAATGCTGAAAATTCGAATTGAAGTTAACAGATGGCAATGTTTTTAACTCTTTTAATTATCTTTTGAAAACTTTTACAAATATACTGATTTTATCATACACTGAATTTTGCCAGATTTTACGCTGATAATAAATATGCCAATTTTTAATTGTACCCTTAACATTGAACTAATTGATAATGTGATGCGCAAAATAAATTTGTTATTTATTCTTATGATTTGCATTATCATTGATTTGCATGAAATAAAAATAAACCTCATTTATTGTGTGTCGATTAAATGAATGCATTAAAATAAATTTCAATAATGAAAATGAATTGAAATTAAATCGCATTTATTGTTATCAAAATATGCGTTTGTGTTCATTCCATGGAAACTAGATATTAAATTTAATGTAAACAACCCAAAACATCGAAAACAATGGCAAAATTTTTGCTATTTTTGTTTTTACTCTACGATATCGATTCATGTTTAAGTATTAATGGTATCGTGAATATCGAATTGATTTATGAAAATGAATGTTTCATCAAATCAATTATACCAATTATGAATTGCCAGAAAATATTTCAAAAGAAACTCAAATCTGTTGGACTACGGGCTAGAAATATGAATTTTTCATCGCTCATTCATGAACAGCATAAGAAAGCTATTTGTTGCGGTATTTATTTTTTGAAAAATATTTATATATTCTTATTAATACGTTAAATATCGTAACAGAATTGCATGAACTGACAAATTGTATAAAAAATGCGGCTCTAAAGTGGTCTTACTGTAATACTGATCATTTAAGCGCATTTAATGAAGATATCGCCAATAACTTACGACAATACACGGATTTAAATGAATGTCTCAATGAAAATGCATATTATAAGTGTTCGTTTCCCGTTTTGGCCACACTTTCATTATTAATAATTGGTTTTGTTATTTTAATCTCAGTTATTTATTTTATCAAATATAAATATTATCACAACAGAAATGCTGACCATTTCAGAGATTGGTTGGTAATTGACGAACATTAAACTAAATCTCGCGTATTTACAATAAAATTTTATCTCATTTATATACAGCATTATAACCTACATCTTGTAGATTAGATAAACGCATCTGCGTATTAACAGAAATATTTACCCTTCACCTTCAGTTACTTATTAGCATGAATTATTTGGAAATCTAAATGAACACGTTTTTTCGAAATTAAAAGTTTAGAAATGTTTACTTACAAAAAACATTTAATTTTTACGCTAATTTTTATGTAAAAATTTATACTCATTTTGCGTAAAATTTAATAGATTTTTTAATCAAAATTAATTATTTTAAAAATTTGATACTATTTCGATTTAAACACTCTGATTTACAGTAATGGGATGAATTATAATTCAGGGATGAAAAATGTTTTAAAATTTGTAGCAAAAACTTTTTGAAATGTATTAAACATTTTAAATTAAATGATAATCAAATTTTCAGTAATTAAAGGATTAAATAAAAACTTTCAAACGAATGCTTCATTCATTACTAAAAATTTTGAAAACTTAAAGAACTACTTACTTAATATAAAACTTAAGATTAATTAAAGTGGTAATTATCTTTTTCGTTTGATCATAATAATTAATTAAGAAAAATATTGTCTAAGCAACAATAATAGCAGAAAAAATTTTAACATTTTATAGCAGAAAAAATTTTCGCGTAACAATTAGTGATAAGTGGTAAGCTTTTATTAATAAAGGATTTCATGGTTAACATTAATTAGATCACATTACATTTGTAATCTTTTCTAATTCTATATTTTAATTTTGTTACACCAATTATTAATATCTTGATGATCTTTATTATATCCATTATTAAATTCTAACAATAAACCACTTATGATAACAATTTCGCGCGAAACAACTTTATTTTTGTAATTTACCTGAAATAATATAATTCATTTTTTGTACGCTTTTGTCTGTTTTATATTTTTTTATTGTAACGATTATGTGTTAATAAAGTAAAGTTCAAAACAAAATCTAATACCGTAATTATAAAGAAATATTTTAATGAGTTGAATTTTTTTTTGAGAGTAATCTACAGTTTATCTTTAATTAACAGATTTAATGACTTTATTTACAATGTATATAAAATATATTTTCATACAATTAATCATATTTAGGTGTTGAAATAATTGTTTGCTATTTAAATAGAACCGTTGCGAGTATAAAATTAAACAAAACATTTAATCATAGCTAGAACTTAACTATGTTATGGCAATATTTATAAAGTCAAGTTTTCCCAAATAACAAATGAAACTCGAGCGCACCTTATTTAACAGTTTCAAAACTTAGATTACTTATTCGATTAACAAGTATTTGCACAAAATCTATTTTTAATTCTCGCATTATTTATGACTAGGTTTCAGCCAGAGCTTCGCACGGGTTATTAGTACTTATAAAAATTGTGAATGTATAGATTTTCCATGAGAGGGTGCCGACCCACTCTAGTGGCCCCTCATTTAACTCTGTTTTTTGAGCTGAGTTGAATGATATAGGTGTCGAAGAACAATTTAAATATATTTTTGCCCCCTCCAGATAAAAATGGTGCCGGCCACCTCGAATCCCCCTGATGTACACTCCTCTCATCAAGATGAATCTGATGATATATGTGTCCAAGGGGTAGACCTTCCGTAGGGGTCCATATAATGCTTTTGAAACAGTTTTTCCGCTCCCAGTTTTTCAGAAAGGGTCCCACCACCTCGAAACCTTCTACATGCACTCCCCATTGCAAACTGATTCTATTGATATAGGTCTGGGCAGGGTGAACATTGAGAAGGGGTACTTATAATGTTTTTTAAACGGTTTTTTGATTCCTATTTTTTTAGGAGGGGTCTCATCATCTCAAACCCCCCTGATGTGCACTCTCCTTCTCAAGCTGAATCCATTGATATAGGTGTCGAGGGGGTAGGACCCCCAGGGGAGGCGCCTATAAAGTCTTCACAAACAGAACCACAAACAAATTATGTTTTTTATATTAAGTGATAAATTTCTGTTTTAAACGTTTTGAAATTTTTATTTAAATTAACATTATTTTATCTTAAGTTTTGTTTCTGTGTTAAGCAATGATTGACAAGTCTATTTAAGCAAATATAATGAGCAGAAAACTCATAGCATGATGGTTATGAACAGTATTATTATCTTAGTTTGTAATGCGATATTTCAATGTTGCACTAAATTATTAATTAGTTATTTAGCATATTTTTCATTTAAAACAAGAACGATGCAGTCATAGAGAGCTCTTAGGTTTAAATAAGGTTAATTCAAGCTTATATTAAGAAGTTTTAAGTTCGAAATTGTTATTACACTGTTATCACAACTAGAATATCCAATTTTATGCACTGCCAACGTACAAACAGACATACAGAATGACAGAAGGATGGATGGACGAGCGGACACGATCAAATATGTAAGCTTAACTTTTATATGAAAAAATGGATCTTAAAATTAATATACATTTTTCTTTACATTATTAATAAACTAAATTTAAGTCAAAATATTTATTTTTGAATGCTAGTTAATAAACCATCGCATTAATATCCAATTAATTAGCACACAGTTTGAGTATATGTTAAGTAAATGTTTGCTCGATTCACAAACACACACACAACCAAAAAATTCTAATTATAAATATTTACAATGAACTTGTAATTGCATAATATGGGTCAGATTATGAAGCAAAAACTAATTAAATGCGTTTTAACGCTAGAACAGCAAAGTTTAAGAAAAGAGTTCGAAGAGGTTGCGTTAGAAAAATAAAAATTAAGTCGTAAGCCCAAACGAATCTCACGAATTAACTTGAATTATTTAGATTTGCATTATATTTAAAATTACTTTAATTAACTTATTCATATTTGCATTAATTTAGAAATCTTTCTAGAGTTTAACCATGAAATTAATTCAAGGATTGACAGTATATGTAAAAATTTAGTGTAATATAGAATTTTGACATAATTTCGTTTGTTTGTCTCTGGAATGTTTGTTGGCATTACCATATTTTACTAAATATGTTTATTAATATGTTTAAATAAAGAATGTTTTAGATGTTCATAATTAATTGCATACTTAAAATCGTGAAAACTTTAAATTAAAAAAAAATATTTAATTGTTTAAATTCAGATCAATGATTAAATTTGTCTCTACTACTTTTACGTTTTTTTTCATTTTGGTGACCTTAACGTACTCATAAGCAGCTAAAATGTATAAAACACGATCAATTTCTATCGATTAAGGAAACCGAACTAAACAGGACTTTGGGGTTCGAATAAATTTTTTATTATGTATAAAATGATTTATATAATATTACCATAATTTTTTGAAAATTATTAATACTTCAATATCAAAAATTAAGTATCCCTGTTTTATGAATTTTAGTCAATACAATATTTAGTGCAGTTGTCATAAATAATTCTAAAAACAAAAAAAATCATGTTTTGAAGTAACGAACGCAGTAGTAGTTTTCAATTATTTCCATGAGAGTTGAGTCAAAATACGAAATGTAATAAATGAGTTTGATTAAAAAGTCATAATTAGTCAGATTGTTGGACAGCAATTGCACTCACGAAAGTGAAAGCTAGACTTATTTATTGCATTTCCGCGTAATTTTTTGCATAACTGTGAGAACTCAATTACCATTTAAGAGAGCATTTAAGTAACGAGTTAATTAAAATAATCAAATTTTTTGCAACATAAATATAATTCAATGCTGAAAATCACGTTAGACGTGAGAATGTTGAAACTCAAACTCATAAATTTATTAAAAAATTTTCAAGTTTAAGTTCGAGAGCTAAACAAAAAAAAATATTTATGGTACTACAGAAAAGTCTACAAATAAAAAAGATATATTTTAAAGAGTCTAAAGTATTTGTATTGTTCCCAGTGATTACAAGCTCTTCCTTTATAACTTACTTTAATGACCAACTAAAAAAATTGATTGTGTCTGAGATCGAATAATAAGAATGGCAAAAAAAGTGTTGTTCTCACTCAAGTACACTGTTTTGTTTATTGACAACTTAGTTCATTACTTCTCGTTAACATCGAATTAACACAAACCCTTTTAAGGAAATTAAAAAAAATTATTATCAATAGTTTTTTTTTATAAATTAAAGGATTAAATCTTGGAATAATAAGTTTTGAATTTGTGTTAAACTATTATGATCGTCTTGATTTGGGTTTGAATTTTTATCGCTGATCTACCAAATTAGATAAATTCAGGAATGGTCAGAAAAAGTCAGAGATAAAAGGTTCTGAGATAAGACATACTTGTGGCTTCCTTCCCAGGAGTTGAAAATTTATGATCATCAATAAATTTCGAGCTTTCAAGGATCAAATGTGGAAGTAATCAAATTTTACATTTATTTAGAAAATGTTAACTTTTTTAGAAGTTTTTTTTGTATTTTTGATGATAGGCTAATAAAAAATACACGACCATAGTTTGGCAATTATAGAGATTATTTCGAAAGATAAGCCAAAATATTATTTTTTAGTAAATTATCTTAGATTCACGGAAATATTTATGCAATCTTTAATAACCAAATTAGGATAATTGGGAGTTAAGGAAATAACTATTTCATTATTACGTTATAAGTGAATCCGATGTTTCTTTTTAATGTGATTTAATTTGCTTTCTGCATCATTAAACATTAATTTATTTTTTAAATCAAATGTGATTTTATATTTCACCTCTACTTTACAAAAAAAACATTCAATTCAACTTGCAATTGTCGTCGTTTCATCGGAAACGAATTTACGTTAGTGTGTACACGTAATTTATTTTCGATTGAAACAACTACGGTATTTATTTGTAAACATTGACTTTTTTGCTTTAGGTTTATTTTTTGCATATTTTTTTAACATTCTTATAAAATTAAAATACTAGAAAATAAATAAAAAATTGTGCTGCTTATCACGAAGTATATAAGCATTTTTTTATATAAGTGTAAGTGTAAGATATTTATAAATTTGCTATTCTCAAAAATACTTCATAACTAAAAGCAACTAAAAAAGGCTATAAAATGTTAACTTTTGGCCTTAAAATGAAATTCGTTTAATTTTATTTCTTCTATAATAACACGTTTTGCAAATATGTGAATACGCTGTGTATTTTTTTCTAGCATTTTTCACGAAAATTTTTATAACTTTATTTAGCAAGAATTTTTTAATATAGCGGTTTCCTTTATGTCCTGGTTTAGTAATAATAATTAATTATTTAAACGTTATGTTAAAAATATACTCACCTAAATTATTTATATTAGTGTTACGGATATTAAAAATTTATTGAATATTCATTATTCTAAATTTCTAATTCTTAAAATATTCTAAATTTAAAAATATTGGGTCACTTTCTGAAAATAAATCAATTATTTTTAGTAATTATTAATTGTTACTGCAGCGTAAATATTATTCCAAATAAATTAAGCGGATATACATTAAATTAATATATAAAATATTTATAAAAATTATAGTTTTATTACAAAAAAAACAAAAACAAAACATAAAGAACATGAATGTTAATGCTGTTGAAAATTCCACACAAGGATGTGAAACGGATTGTTTAAACTTTTTTCATAGTTTTCATCCGATTTTTGATTGCCATTAATTTCTAGATCCTCTGCCATCACTCCATCACAATATACGAGCGCACAAATTTCGTGACACCAGTCTTACAGTCGTATATGAATGCAAACTTTTGGAAAAAAATGTACAGAATAATCTTTGCGACCAAAAAAAACTTCAATGGCAAAAAAATGAAAATTTTTTATTTTTATTTCTAGCGATTATTTACAGTAGATTTGCATTATCAAACATTTTTTATTGATTAAAATATCCTTTGAGCATAAAAAACAGAGTACAACAATGTGTGCGTATTGTGTTTGAAGCCAAACCACATCTTCAATGAAACTAATAAAAACCCATATTTTGAGGCGGACTTAACGTGCGCGCAGTGATTCTGTGTATTTTGTTTCCATCTGCTCAAAGCTATCAGCAAAAAAATTATGGTTAGTACATCTTAACGTGACTCTAGCTTTAAAAGTGGTTGTGGCGGAACAACAATTATTATTATTTCGCACACACACACACTATTTCATGTGAGTATAAATCTACCTGTCTATCTATAAATGCAGAGAAAATAAGTTTAGTTTTATTTCCATCATTATTATAGCTGATAATGATATCATAGATGATGAAAAGTTTTCTTTTAAATGATTATTAATGTATAATGTTATCGATATTGATGTTATTATTTTAGTTCTTGTTTTCTTTATCTTTCAGTGTCAGTGTGTTAAAGCAGTGCTATATTGAGTTAAAACAAATCAGTTGCGAGGCATCGAATTTCTTGGGAAAAAGAATTACGAAAAAAATAAATTATATGGTGAGTACTATTTACGTAAAACTAACAGTATTTTATTTGTTTTCCGCTTTTTGAAACCTCTTTTCTTATACTCTAATTAGACGTAGTTCTTAAAAGCTAAGAACATTTAAAAAAGAAAAATTTACATTATGTGTAAATTTTTATTTTCACGTCTGATTTTTTTGAGCACACAATTATATTTCAATTTTTTAAGAAACTTTAATAAGCATTAAATTGTTCGCGCAATAAGTTCTATCCAAATAAGGAGATTTTGGACAATGATTTTACTTTCAGAAAAAGTAATAAAATGCAACATATCCAAAGTGGAATTTACTGATAATTTATTTGGGATTAACAATTCAACATTGCAACGGCACATATACTTATGAAATGAGTTTTGCGTCAAAAATGTTTCACAATTGTGAGCGAACCCACTCCTTATTGTATCGTTGATATTTTTCAGAGTGGCTTAAATATCTAAAATAAAATTTTAATTCTGTAATTTTTGCAATTTTCTCTGTTTCCGCAAACTTTCTTATTTAAAAAATTATGTCACTGTTTAAATTTAAACATGTTCATTCTGAAATTCTTCAGGGAATTTCAAATATTTAATGGTTGGGTCATACGTTAAACTTATTTAAGCGATGAATTTTAATTTTTTTTAATAAACCAAACTTAAAAAATTTTATTAAATTAATATATATCTGTATTATTTTCCATTATAATTTTATTATTTGCAAATAACTTACTGAGATCGGCGGATAAATGTTATACAGTATATATTGTCCCGCTCTATCGTGATTTTTTGCCAATTCTAGTTTATAAATAAAAGCTTATATGGTTTTGCATACTTTACTACAGTTAACCTTCACTTAGCTTTAGAAGTATTTTTTTCATTGTCAATAAAACACTGTATTTCATGAAATATGAATTTCTGTTCTATTGTTAAAACTTTTAGATTTTTCATTTTAAGCATTAGAGTTCACTCATTTGTGACTACTTTGTTATTGTAATGATAGCTGTAGTTTACTTGGTAAGTGACAAAAAAAGTTTATGCATTTTTAATAACAAATGTTTTTTTGTTGGCCGTCTTGAACGCATTTTTTCGTTGCCGAGTATTGTGTGGTGGTTTAGTTTTATTGAATGAAAAAAATCCTATTCAATACTGAAACTTAATTTAAAACTATACTGAAACGCTTAAAAACTATAATAATTATTTCACTTTAATTTCTAACATAATTCCTCTATTATAAGTTATGGCATACATAACAAAAGGCAATTTTTCAACTTGTTTTGAATACACAACCGTCTGTCTGTGTTGGATTAAAAACTTATTTATATATATTTAAAAACAAACTCTTAATATATCATAATATAACTTTGATAGATATGACCTTTTTATGTCAATATTACTGCATATTTAAATATATGTTATGTTATGATTGTCAATGATTAATAATGAGGTGTTTGTGTGTATTTAGTTTTTTTTAAAGTTGGCGGTATTTGGTTGCTGCAAGTTTTTCGCTATGCAGTATATTTTTTTACGGTTTACGACAACAGTCATTGCCGATAATTTTGCGTTAACGATAGAGAGATAGATGTTCGCATTGTTAGCCACAACTGGAGACAGTGACCTCCATATCTATGAAAGGCAACAAAATAAATGCAAAAACTGTTGGAGAGTGAGCCAGAGAGTGAACACGAGAGAGAGAGAGAGAGAGAGAGAGAACACTTGGGGTTTAAGTCTTAAAATGTACTAAACATTTGCTTATTAGTGCATCAACCTTTAGTTAAATGTTCTGCAACAATGATTTGTCTTAAACCACCAATTCTTGTCGTGTTCGTTATTTAAGAGACACCTTCTATATTAATCATTTGCGAACATATTTTTTGTTCTGTTTGGGCGTCGAGAAGAAAACGGAACTTACATGAAAATTTTTTAAACATTTTAATATTACAACTTCTAAGCAGTTGTG
The DNA here is from genome assembly GCA_034700185.1 of Phthiracarus laevigatus. Taxonomy (NCBI): domain Eukaryota; kingdom Metazoa; phylum Arthropoda; class Arachnida; order Sarcoptiformes; family Phthiracaridae; genus Phthiracarus; species Phthiracarus laevigatus. The sequence goes on from JAQIXJ010001120.1 coordinate 11,480, forward strand.
AGCTACAAGTTTTAGTGAAAGCTTGCCATTCGTTTCTCGCTGTGTTTGTTTGACGTCTTCCCTATTATTTAATTATAATACAAAAAAGGCCGTATTTCGTGGAATTACGCCAAACTTTAAAATTTACGAAATAACAGTTGCGTTGTAGATTTTTTTTTTATTATCGCAATACCGTATTTTTTTCGCTGTGTTATTTGATAATACAGTCCACAGGTGCAAATTCTAGTGTTTATTTGCGAGTTACAGTGTGTTGTGTTCGCGTTCGCATCCGTTTTAGTTAAATACCATTAGTATAATTTAGAGTAACGTTTTCATTTTGTTGTTAACGTAATTTTATTAAACCGTTGCGTTTTAACGATACGCAAAATTCAATATACAATTTTCGTTTTCCCATTTCGTTATCGAACGAACCCTTGATTTCTCGGTTGGAGAATGAATAGAAATAGATGTGTGGCACTAATACGTTGATCGGGTGTTTGAGCGGAAAATATCGAACCAAAAAATTAATATATTTTCGATACGTGAACAGAGATCACGCGCAGTGAAATTGAGGTTATTTTTAATACCATTGATTACTTTTTTTAAAGAATAATAATTTCTTTTCAGTTATTTTTATTTTAAGATTTATTTTTATATTGCTTTTTATTATTTAGTTTGCGAACTATATTTCGTAGTGTTAGGGCAGTAGTGTGCGAGTTGTTCTTGTGATAGAAATTATTATTTATTTTATTATTTCGATACTTCTTCTGGTATATTGTGTGCGTTTGGAAATAAAACCATAAAAATAAGTGAATCGAAACTGGGACTATAATTTTAAAGTATTGTGTACTGATTTTGAGAAATGCCATCAAAAGATGATTTGGATATTATTGATTGTTCTGTTATGGATGCGTTAAACTTTACAGCGAGACACCATCACAGCGCTATGCCTGCCTGGGATAATAGCAGTTTGTCGTCCTGTGAGTTAAATGACATTTTCATGTATTTTTGTCTCTAATTTAGATTTTAAATCACATTTATCAGTAAATTATGCAAATTATTTCCAAATCTTTTCCGTTTGTGTTATTATTTACGGTACTATTATTTAAGATCGAAACGTTTGATTAAATTTCTTTTTCGTATTTTTTAATTCACCAAATTTTGCGTGAATAGTTAATTTTATTTTTCTGCTAAAGTTATTATTCGATAACTTTTAGTTTAAATTTGTTTTAACAAATGGAAACTATATAATTCAACAGAAAAGTGTATTAACCCTTTTATATGCTGTACTTCAACTCCGTATGTAATATGTGATAAACATTTTTAAATAAACAAACGCCTTATTGTTTCGTGCATAATTAAAAACTTTTTAGTAACGAAATTTAGTTGGATTCATATTTGATTAGTTTTCGAAAGGCTGTGCTGGAGATAACTGTCTATATTTTAACTAATAACTGGATCGAGCCGTATAATTAATGAACGAAATGTTCGCATTTTAAAATGTATTTTTCATAATTTTTACTCTTTTTCTTCCTATATTTTTCTTTCTTATTATAAGCAAAAAAAATCTGATTAAATTAATTTTGCTAATCTCTTAAAATTACGCGCACATTTTTTAATTTAAAATTATACAGCAAACAATCAACCATAATTAAAATCAAATTATTATTGTTATAAAGTTTTCTTTATAAAAAAAATATAATTACAAGATTTCCTATAACATTAAAAAACGTTTTTAATTTAAAATAAAAAATCATTTAACACACACCCAAATACGAGAAAACATAAGTATCGATTGTAACTGTCTAGATAAGTGATTGATAGATAAAAATTTTTGTACAAATATTTAAAATATGGAAACCCTAATAACATGCGTTTAATGATGTATGGGATGTTTTAATGAGTTTTCTGAATGTTTTTTTTGTAGAAGGAATGCATTTTAAACTATTGATTTAAAGAATTTTTTCTTTTTATGTATATCTAAACAGCTATCAGTAAAGTGATTTTTTATGTTTTTCGACTCTTTTTCACCGTAAAGGCACAGCTGATTAACGCGTTACAAATATTAACTTAAGTACAAAATTTAGATTTATTAGTGTTTATTTTGTTTGTGTGTCGCATTTCCTTGTGCGCATCGATTTGCAGTAAAATATTTTATAAAAGTTAAGTGTAGCTTTATTCTTTGCCGGAACTTTTTTTTGTTGCTAAAGTTTGTTCGAATTAAATGCAAATAACGTAATTGACAGAAAAATTAATCATTTCAATTAGGAGTTATGTTAATGTTAATCAATATACAGTACTTCATCGAGTATGTGCGAATTTGAGTTATTTAAAATTTATTTAAAAAATGATATAAAGTTACTAAACATGGAATAATCTGTTTATTAATTTTTCTAATGAAGTGGATTTCCATTTCAATCAACGGGTTTCAATTTGAAAGTTTCAAATTGTGATTATACGCTTATTAATTCATTGATAAATTATATATTTTTTGAAATCCTACAAATTAACGTTGAAAATATTTTTCATTGATTAATTGCTACGGAAATATAAAAAACTTAAATATTCTCCCATCAAAAATGAGTGAAAGATAAAAGTGTAATAAAAGCAAAACAAAGCAAAAAAAGGCGAGCTATCAGTTATGAAAAAAATGTCGGAAAGTTCTCCACCGATTGTTAATTATTTCCGGCAATTATTTACTCGATTCTTAATATGCTAAAAAAAGAGGCAATAAACTGAAAAACATGTGCGGCAATTAATTTTTATTATTAAATTTTCAATACCACACTCTGCGTGTGTTGTCTGTTGTGATGGAACTGTAAACTCAGGTAACGATCGACGAAAAAAATGTTTATAAATTTTTTCATAATGAGAATATGTCGTAAGTTTCTTTCATAAGCATCGTTGACAATGCGTTTCTAATGATGTATTGGTCTGAAACGACACAATAAGTTTTTTTCGTAACAAAACTCTCTCAACTTCTTCATTGCAAACAATGTGAGAATTCGCGCACACATCGCAAGTCAATTGCAGACACATTTCACGGTCTAATCTCTTTATCTGTTTTTTTATTTCTCATTCCTATCCTATCTATTGATTGAAACCTCCAAGACATGACAGTTTTTTGAATTCTTCTCACATCCCGTTCTATCAATAAGGTTTTCCTCTGCTATAACCTTGAAATTGATCTCTAATTAGAGTGAAGATTTTTGGAAGTTTTTTTTAATTTTATGCTAAATTTATACTTCATTGCTTTAGATTCTCTATTTATAGTTTATTTCATTTTCCCACTATAACTAACTTTTTAACCAAACGACGAAATTAGGCCCCTTTTTATAACAGTTTTTTAAGGTTAATATTAGAATTTTAGTGGCAATTGTTTCCATTTTTTTTATTGCCGATGATTTCAAAAATATTGACCTTATTTATTAGTATTTTTCCAACTGTCAAATAAATAAGTCTGATTGATACATATAATTGATTTAAAGAAAAAACGATTAAATTAAATTTCGTTAATGCAATATCAGAATAATTTGTTTTGATGCGCTCTAGATATGATAATATTTTAAATTTGAATAATATTTCGATACGTAATTATAGTCGATTTATAATATTTTTGCGGAGATTCTTTTTAATATTAGATTTTTTATGAAATGAAAAACTTTTTAAAAAAAAATAATAATATCTAGAGAAATAATTTATAGAGAACATTGGCGTTTATGTTAATGGAGTTGAAAGGCAATCTAATTCTATATATCAATGTTTATCTATAAATAATATGTTATGTAAAAATGGTTTTCCTGTAGGTTAGCGATGAAAAAAATCAACTTCTTTTTAAAGACTATGAGTCAAAATAAGAATTGGTTAGGATTATGTCACATGGGGTTACAAACCTGATCCACATTTTTATTGACTTGTGCCCGAAAAACTAATGCATTGTGTATTCCATCTCTGTTTTGTTCATACATTACCGCCATTTAGTGAGATTATTAAAATTTGTGTCACCACTTATTTACGCAAAAAAAGAAGAATTTGTTCTGTTATATTTTAAAAGTAGATTTTTATATTTTTTAACCCTATTTGCATTTAAATATCCACTATATTTACGTTTGTTGACTATGAACTAAGCTTTAGGAAAAATAATGGTTGCTTTTAGTCTAATTGACATATTTTTATAATTAAAAATTTCTATTAACAGCAACTTTTAGTTTATATAATAAATTATTTTATAATTTTTTATAGCTTTTATTATTATTATTATTTTTTACGAAATGTCTGAAACTTTGCCTCCAAACACATGTATGAAAAAGGGACTCAATATAATGCCCGCATAAATTATGGCAAGAAAAGAATTTTCTTTAAACTATATAATCGATATTTGCGTGAATTAGTAACACCGTTACTGAATAAATGAATAACAAAAGCTTCTATTATAGTCTTATTTTTGGCAAATAGTTTTAAAAACCTGTTGATTAGAAAAGTATTAAAATGCAAAATAAACTCGTAAGTGTTCAGGTTTTGCAATCAAAAAAAATAGTGTTGCGAGGATAGTATTAACCGTCGCATTAACATAGTTTTTTCTTACCAATCCTTTTAATGTTACCATTAGTTTTGGGAACCATTTATAAAAAAATACACATTATTTTATGGTGATTTTTTGCATTATTATTACGCGCAAAATTCTCTATAATTTGCGGCATTAAATCCTGGGAGAAAAATTTCGCATTAAGTTTTAAAGTGCATGCACTTTTTAATAGTCCATTAAAATCATAGTAATATTTAATAAACCAACGAAACCCCATGAGTGGTATTTCAATTATTTCGTAAATTAATTTTAATTTAGGTAAAAAGTGTAAAGTTATGCAAATATTTAAAATATAATAACTTAAATTGTTAATATAATATATATAATTAGCAAAACAAATTTGAAGTCTAATTAACTTTTAGGTGCGACAACAGTTATAGGCGATGATCGTATAGTAGACGTTAGCAGTTGCAGCATATCTATAGTGTCCTCTTCGTCAAGAATGTCACAAACTGGCGGCAGTCGATCACCATCGGAAATCAATCATAAAACAGGTATAAAATCATCGGATTTGGTCAAATACAATAGATTGTTTGGATGTTTTGTTTTTACGGTATTTGATTATGTTTTTTGAATTAGAAAATTAGTTTGTTATTATATGGTCTGATACTTTGGGAAATTAGTACATTTTCTTCTGAATTAAAAGTCCAACGCTTTTATACAAAATAGCGCGCGTATAATCTGTGAATGCAATCTCTAGAATAATTTAGATAAACTATATATAATATTTGTAGTAAACTATCCACGAAAAAAATGACTAAAAAATTTAAGTTCGAGAATTAGTAAACAATTTGCATGCAATTTTATAAAACTCGATTCTAATCGATTCAAAATTTTTAATCGCTTGAATCAATAACAGTGATAATTCTCATTGAATTTCAGTGATTAGTGATTAATTATCTTCGGCCCATAAATAAAAGCTAATTTTCCCAATCAATACACTAATCTGCTTTCAAATGTATGATAAATTATATTTTGCGATTTGCGAATTAAAAATAAAATTGATTTTGTTTTGACAATGTTTGACATGCAATTTAAGTGCAATCAGTTTAAATTACATTACAACCTGTCTGCTACCGATTCATAATTGATATGCGCTCACAGGTGTTAGAAAACCTGTTGCTGGCGAACGCGTGGTTGTGCTGGCGATAAACCATAAATAGCGATGATCTATGAGCTTTTCAATGCTAATAAATTATGGTTCGCTTGATTCTGATTTTTTCTCTTGATAATATAATGTATGAGTTATTTATTGTATTTATCTATACGTGATAATGTAATTTTTCATTAAATATCACTCTATGGTGGAATTGAATTTAGACCGCTATCATTTATTTTCATTTTTTCGGCACAATGAATGGTTATATTAAATTATGCATTGTTTATGTGCGCATCGTATTGTCTGTCAGGGATACGAAAAAACCAAATAAATTATGCCATTAAGTAAATCTAAATTTTGTCGTAAATTATGATGAATTTTTTTCGAACAAAGATATGATAGAAGGAATAATAAACTTATTTTAAGACTTATTATAGTATGCTAGTAATAAATAAATATACGATCGCTGTGGTAGTGTAGAGACCTAAAAACATAACCTACAAAAAATACAAACGCTCACAAAAAAAATCAAAATTAACGTTAATAGTGAGTTTCATTTATCCCTGTTTTGCTATACGAAAAACATTTTACTATTAATTCCGTGTGTTATAAATAAATACAAATTACGCTTTTATTTATAGTTATAACTTTCATATAGACAAAAATAAGAATAATTTCTTTAATAAGACTGTAATAACTTTTAAGTATAATAGAGATCTTTTTTCTTTCCAACAAAATAAAGATGAAAAAGAAAGACTTAAAGTCGAAGAAAAATTGAAATTATGCCGAGAGAGGCAGGAAGAAGACAGACAAAGACGTCTTCAGGAGATTGAAGTATCGTCGCAACAGGTGTTATAGTCGTTACACAGTCGCATATTGCGTTTCAGTCTGTCGTTCTTCATTAATAGTTTTTATTTATCTTGCTTGCTCTGTAGAGGCAAAAATATCGCGAACAACTAGAAGAAGAAAGAAGGAGAAAAATAGACGAACTAAAAACAAAGGAATTTGAGAAAAGAAGTGCCGTCGAAGAGCGTAAACGATTATTTTGGAAAGCAGATCAGGTAATACATGGGAGATGCGATTCGCAAATATAATTAGCTACTTATAAGACCACGAATATTTAATATAAAATTTCTCTCCGCATACCTTCTACCATCGAATTAAATAACTATTTTATATTAAGGTATTTAAGTAGTTAAGCGTAAAATTTTATTATTATTTTTTATTTAATAGGAACGCAAGGAAGCGATCCTCAGACGCAATAACGAGATACACGAGAAACTGGATGCTAAACGTTTAGCCCTAAGAAATAACACCAGTTTTGTGTTCGGCAGCTCTACGCCTCGTACTATGAATTTAGATGTGGCTGTATTGGGTACCACATCCAGACACAACAATTCGCTGATCATTTCTTCGGTGTCGCAAAATAAAACGATCGCGGATGAGCTCTCACATGGGGATAATTTGAGGCGTCGTCCCATATCCGCTTATTTCTCCGACGAACACATATCAAGTGAGTAGATTTTCTTTATTGTAATTTATTTAAATAATTAAATTTTTGCGGTACATTAGCGGTGAATACAAAAGATTCAATTGATTTACCCGAAAATCCCGGAAAAATTAATCGAACCAATTACAACTCAGACCAAACCAGAATAGTTTGCAGCGCACTAAATAATAAGTCTAATAATAATAATAAATCAGTGCAACGAAAATCAAAACCATTATTAAATGGTGCGATCGATTCAGTTGTTGGTGAGTCTATGTAATGATGTTAATGCTATAAACAACTAATGATTTGATGGATAACTGCAAACTAATTTTATGAATTAACTCGAATATAACTAACCGAATGAATAACGTATTCTGAAATAAAAATCGTTAATTTTTATTTTTAGAAAAACCATTAAACCAATTCTTTTCAAATGATAATGATGTTTGAGATAAAATCTTATATTAATGATTAACACAAATTAATTAAATCTTAACCTATACTATAACATATTTTTTTGAAGCGTCTATGATCTGTTGCTAAACTATTAATACTTTGTTTCGTAATAACATAAATCAAAGTTAATGACTATCGTATAAATGTGTGCCTTACTATTAATTCTAATTTTATTTATTAATTCTGTTATTTTTTTCGGAAAAAAATGCAAACTTGTTTTAATTATACATAAACAGATGATAAATTGATGTCCCAAAGTTTAGTATGTCTCACCGGTCTATCACGTGGACGTAAGAGACATACGGAGTTAAGACCAGTGATGCCGAGGGAAAGAGCGTTGGCATCTTCCACAACACGCATCAACAAAAATAATGCTAATAGTGATACGATAGAGAAACGGCACACAAAGAGAGCGGTAAGCATGTCACGATTGGATCAATTGTCGAAACCACGAAGAATATATTTGGAAGAGAGCTTAAAAGCGCAAAATAGTTGCAACGTTGCTAAACAGCAATCGACTACTGATAAGAATATTAATAGTAAAGCGAAGAGTATGTGCAATCTGGCTAACAATCATAAAACTAAGAAAACAATTTTGCCCGCACTTCAACCGCAAAACGGTAGTGCGTTGCGAAATGCAACGGTTAACACCAAAAGTATGGTTAAATTGAATAGTGATGATGATAAGTCAAAGCCCAGTGTCAATCATCGATCAAAAAGTGCTAATAAGTCGACGAAAAACGATTTCGATTTTCGTATGGCAAGTAGTATTAGAGAAAAGTCGCAAAGTATGATACATTTATCGTCGAAACCTGCATTGGCATCAAAGCCCCGACAGACTCGAGCTTCCAAGTTGCGCGCACAGTCTTCAACATTACGTAATTCAAAATCGTCTGTGGCTCTTAACGACTCGCACTGTAAGTTTTTTTATTTCTCGTAAAATACTAATTAAAATTTTTTGTTAAATTATTTTCTAATTTTTCACTACAGGGTGTGCACAAAATAGTCGTGAACACTTTTAAACATGAATAAAATTAAAACTAATTAAGTTTTTAAGTTGATTTTTCAATATGTGATCCATTATTGTAGTATATTTGACGACATCTTTTCGGCCAAGCTTTAAGCGCGCGGTTAATGTAGTTTTGAGGAATTTTTCGGTACTCCAAGTTTATAACTCTTTTAAGCCCATTAAGAGTTTTAACATTATGATGTTTAACTTTATGTTTTAAGTACCCCCAAAGGAAATAATCGCACGGAGCAGCATCGGGGCTGTTCGGCATCCATTGCAGAGGTGTAATAAATGGAACTTTGTTTGAATTTAGGAACGAAAGAGTCTTTTTTGATCCATGAGACGGGGCCGAGTCTTGATGAAACAAATAGTTGCCGTCCGGGTATAATTTAGGTATATCGTCCTTAATTAATGGTTTTAATACATTATTGATGTAATAGTCGGAATTGATTTTAGCGCCTGACTCGATAAAACGTAATTTTGTCAATCCATTAGCCGATATACCCGCCCAAACCATAAATCCTTTAGGGTGTGAAACCTTAGTGAAGTTGACACAACTTGCTTTTGTTTCGGCTCTACTTATATATTGCACCCGTGTTTGGCGATCACAATCTGTTAAGTAGAACCACGCTTCGTCGGTGGTGATCACTTTTTTCCACCGATCTCCACGCAGTAATCTATACATAGGCCACGATCTACGATATCGCTTTTCGCGCATTTTAGCAGAAAGATAGTGTCCTTTAGGTTTTTTAACAAGTTTTTGTTTCAATATCTTGTTTATTGTGTATGAAACAACACGTCTGGTCACTCCTAACCTTTTCGCCATTGTTTGTTGCGTCGGTGGGTTAGGGTTTTTCACCAGCGTTTTAAGTTTTCTAAGTTGTTGTTTTGAAACCGTACTTTTACGGCCTCTTTTTTCACTATTGTTGACCAAAGTTGAGTTGTTTTCTTTATTATTTTTAATCTTTGATAATAAACCTAAACTCACATTAACATTTCGCTGTTTATAATATTTTATAATGCTCCTAAATGACCACTTTTCGCTTAAAAAAACTTTAATTGCACCAATTAACTGCGGGTCAGATTTTGGCGAAGACATATTTGTTTTGGTATAAGTAATTATATTTTCTAAGAGAGGGCATTCAAAGCTTTCAAATGATATATACATATATTATTAAAATTGTATATATATGTAAAATAATTTCGATTAAAAGTGTTCACGATTATTTTGTGCATACCCTGTAATTAGCAAAAAAGGATTTTACTAGTATCTGAAATAATTAGTTTAGCTAATTGTATTTTTAAATTGTGCTGGTAATACATTTTAATTAAAGACGTTAATGAATATTTTAGACGATAAAATAGTATTTAGTTAAAATAAAGTGAGATTGTGATCACACTATACAAAAGATTATATTTAAATTTAATTATTACCCATTACTGCTATAATGTTAATTTAATGATTATTAATTATTTTAATTAATAATAAACTGAAATATCGTTTACACCACAGCAGCTCCAAAAGAAAATAAACTGTCGACTCCAATACGACCCGTATCTTCTTTAACATTGCATTCAAGTCAAAAGGATAATGAATCGGATAAAGTGAAAGAAAAGGCTAATCCATCGCGAAAGCCACGACCGCTCAGTATCGGAACGACGTTTAGAATTAAGAAAAATTCGGATCAAACTGAAATCACAAGAAATAGGGATTGTCGTTCGACAGAAAGAGCGCAGCACTCTTCGCAAACAAATTCCACTCTACTATCGAGTAGAACTCGAAGCGCCGGAGAATCACTAAACAAATTGTCACTAAATGGTAAAACTTCGAAAACGTTACCATCAAAACCAAAGCCACCAAAAATGGATAATAAAAATTTGGTTGAAGCAAAAAATAATTGTGATACACAAGTCGTGCCAATTATAGAGCCAAAGCCTATGGAAAAACATATTTCTGTTTCGTTGGACAATTTTAATAATACAGCGAATTTTTCTCCAAAAAAGACGCAAATTTCCGAAATAGAGTATAAGAAAATGATGATCGAAAAACGGAAACAAGTAAAAAAGCAGCAGATTGAACGAAATGCTGAAATTGAACGAAAACGGTTAGAAACTGAGAAATTAGAAGAGTTAGAACGACAGAAAACAAAAGATGTTGAAAAGAAGAGATTAGATGATGAAAAAATGGAGCGCTTAGAGCGGGAAAGATTGGATGAAAAGAAACGCGTGGACGATGCGAAGAATAAGCTAAGAAAAGAGGAATTGAGAGAAAAAGAAGAGAAAGAGAGAAAAGCGAAACAGGATTCGGAGCACAAAAGACTAGAATTGGAAGAACGATTGAAAAAAGATGAAGAAGAAAGATTGGCGAGAAAGAAGGTAAATATTTTGTAGGAAACAAACATTATGTTATAACTTATGACACCATTTTATTTGCATCCACAGAAATTAGAGGCTATAATGAGCAGAACGCGAAAAACAGTGAATACTAAAAAGTCGGATCAAAAGTCAAATGATCACAATGGAGTTGAGAAGGCTAGAGAAGATGCGAATAATTATCAAAATAAGCTAAAAAATGAGCAATTAATCATAATATCGAATAACGATATAAAACCCGATATTGTTGAAGACGTGAATAGAGCTCACAGACAATTAAATGTTAAAGAAAACGGCGATTCACTCACTAATAGGTAATATTCAGTCATTAAAATGGAAAATCAATTATTAATTTATATCGTAATTTATATATAGTAGTACTGATGGCAGCTTAGAAACATCGAATTTGATTAATTATTATCAATTCAGTTCTACTTCTATTGATACACCGGACCAATCAATTGATAATTCCTACGAACAGTTAATTGAATTAAACTATAATTCACCAAATAATGGACAACACATTAATTCGAAACAGTGTTCGCCGATAATTATAGCAACATCTTTAAAGAACGCTTTGAAGACTGATGAAAAAAGTGCTTTAATTAATGGTATTAACTGAATTGCTATTGAATTATTGAGAATTGCTCGTGAGAGCCAGTGACTAGAAATTTTCCATAATCTAAAGAAACCGCTTCTTATTCGATATAAAAATAATAATTAAAAGTGGGCTGATTTTTGATTATAATAAAGTTTTCTTTATCATTAAAACAAATTTCTATTCGAGCTAAACATTTTAAATAAGTTTTCATCTTAACTTTTTTCACATTATGTGAATATTCTATAAAATAGACTATGAAATTGTGAAAATTTTAAGGCCCGAGCCCGATGCAAGCCCGACAGACTTGAGCCCGAGCCCGACAA
>JAQIXJ010001121.1:0-23395 GCA_034700185.1 Phthiracarus laevigatus
AAATTAGCCGTAGAATTCATAGTCGTTGTCTAACGTTTAACGATCACTTAATGGTTAACATGAATGCTCATGCGATACTACAGTATTAAATAGTGTTATTATGCATAATAGCATTTACATAGTAAACGTGTTTAAATCATTGCTAGAAATGGGTTCATTTAAATAAACAAAATAACTAATAATAAGTATGGGTGTAAAATTGGTCGCGGTTCTAAGTTTTGGCAAAATAGTATATTTTCGGATTCCCTAATTCGAGTGGAGTACGAAAATGTAGGATTCGATTCTATTGTTTTTCGAGTTATATGTTTTTCGGGTTTTATTGGTAAATCCAAGTCCTTAATCGCACATGGGGGGTATTAATGGATAGGTAATGATAAGATTTATCCGATCAAAGCATAGACGCCTACTTAAAAAATCCTTTTACCGAAATAAAAATCAAAATGTAAAATTTTAAGTATACATCCAAATAAATTGCTAGAAATGGGTTAATTAAAACAAACAATACAATCAAAACTTATTTAAATATTAATAATCCGTGCAAAGCACGGGCTGAAACCTAGTAAATTTTTTAATTTTTTTTCTTTAACTTGTGCATCGCTACTCTTATCCATTCACCCACCAAGTCTTAGATGAGCGGTATAAACCTTAAACTTTATTTTGATTTGTGTTGAGAGCATACATGAGCTAACTTATCCACTAATGCACAGAAATGTTATATAAATGCCACGCTCAGTCTGACTACTATGCCTTACATTTGATTGGATTAGTCTGGATTGTCGCCGACATCATTGGTTGAGAAACTGTTTTTAAATTTCAACGAAGCACTTAACTGATGCGTTGCATTTGCAAAGGAATCACTCGACAATTCATGCAAATTTACGTTGATTTAGTTGATTGGGATACAAGACCAAAGAGTTCATAAGGAAATATCAATGCAATATCTAGTATTGTATTAGAAGTTAGAGAGAGAGAGAGAGAGAGAGGGACCAAATAATTACTGAGACTAAATATATAAATACAGATAATATGGCCGCATGGATCTAGTTTATCATATATTTATTGTAAGTAAAATCAGTCATTGTTCTACAATATCGTTTGTTTTAATACGCCAAAAATTTAGTTTTCAATCAATAGATAATCTAAAGAAAACCCATTTAATAAGTTCATTATTAAACTAATTGATACATTGATTAATGTATCAACTATCAATTATCAAATATTATCAATTATCATCAATTACACATCAATTACATGGATTAATTTTATTATAAATACTATAATAAAATTTTGAATAGTAACACATAGAATAATACTACATTTAATTTAAGGACTGTTTATTAAACCTTTTAAAAAAATTGAGAAAAACAGCTATTAACTTGACCACGTATAAGCATTAAAAACATAAAATTGTTTGCTGTGACAAAATTAAAATTAAAATAAATTACATTATCGTTAAACATAATTATATTTCAACTATAAATTTCACTCTATTCTATCCTTACATATATGAAATGTTAATTATGTATAATTTAATTATATATTGTAAACTGAAAATACCATTCTAAGGATCACACTTTAAGTCACGCTTTTTCCTATAAAACACTACCAAACCTATGGTTACCACAACTAGCAACCAGATTAATATAAAACTAGACAATATAAGGTCTATCACTGCAACGCATACTCGATTCTGTTCGTATTTCGCTTTCTCCCATATTTCTAATTCCTTTTCATCAAAGTCTTCGACCGGCGATATAATGCTAATTGAATGCGTCATATCAGCAAAAGTTGCGTTTCCATTCGTCACTAAAATCGATCGCCTATTTCGCGTCTGTTTCCTGCTTTTGCCGTTGTTTTGCGAATTTTTAGGTCCTTTAAACGAAAACATTCTAATCATTACCAAAATTTCATAAAAAAATATTTAATAATTCATACGACGTTGTTTTAGTAGTCTTGCGGGACTCGATAAACGCGTTTTCTCCTCAACAGTTTCTTCGGACTCATTTAGCTCGTTTGGTGGCGCAACTGTAGTCAGTTTTTTCTTTTTCTTGCCGCTTGCCATTCGACTAACATTTACTTTTTTGTTCACATCTGAGCGACAATCTTTGTCCCCTTTATTTTTGCAAATCGGTCGACGATCAACGTTGTTTGTATTAACAATTCGCGCGGGTTTTTTCGTGTTGTCAATCGTTTTAGACCATTTCGGACTCACTTTATTAGACTTTCCATTACCAGAAACTCTGATATCACCACTACTTCTACTTCTATTATTCGATTTTATTTTAGCACTTTGAACAGTTACTATTGACTTTGTACTTCCGCTTAATTTTTTCTTGCCATTTGTAGCTATTCTTACAGCCACTTGCTTATTGGGTCGACTTTCTTCACTATCGAGGCTTTCATCCGACTCATCTACTTCTTCGTCCACATCGATTTCGGTTACGGCAGGACTGATATTAACGCTTGCTTCGGTTTCCATTTCAAAGGGCTCCTCTGTGGCTTCACTTTCCGAGCCATCACTAGTAACACCAGTATCTCCAACGACGCCACTATCACCTTCATCTCCCGTACCGGTATCGTCTTCTGCATCACTAACAGCAGGAGCAGGTGTAGTGCTAGTTGTGGTCTGTTCCGTAACTATATTATTCACAGTTGTTTCTTCTTCTTCTGTAGTTTCCGTTTCGACCGCACCACCACTTGTGTCTTCATCTGCCGCTTCATTTGTTACTGGCTCATCGACACCCACTGTTGTAGTGGATACACCACCATCAGCCTCATCGCTATCAGGCGAGGTTGTAGTTGCGACACCAGTCACTGGAACAGTAATTGTAGTTTCTTCAATTACCGCTGGAATTTCTACCACTGGAGTTTCATCTGGTGTTTGCACTATCGGTGGTGTTTCACCATCAATAGACACTGAATCCACGCCTGCGATTGACACTTCAGGTTGACATGGGTTATCGCAGCCGCCTTTACAAACCTCCACATTGCACGCCAGAAACACGTCCAATCGTTCGGGAAACTTAAACGAATTGATAATACCGTACGCAATGATTGTGGCGCCAGAATTGCGCACATCTCTGGTGCGGAAAAATCCGCGCACAATCTTCTCCTTAACGATGCAACCCCTGGAATCGGTTAATTGCAACTTTTGTGTATTACTATCTTTGTATTGGGGATTGTCGTAGGCGTAGCAGTCCTTAACGCGCACATCAAAGCTTTTGTCCTTGTCTTTGATGTAAATAGCGATGGTTAGCGGATCGCCTATAGGCACCACACCGGAAATAAGCGGAGCGAACGGGCCGTGACCTCGTTTAATATCCATCCAACAGTCGACTGTGTCGCCAGGAAACGTGATCTCTTTGATGCCGAGCGTGTCGACGCCATACGGAGCGAATGTGACGAACTTGTCGATTCTGGTCACCCAATCGCAGCTGATTTTTCTGGCCATATCCCACACCTCCTGGTAATCAGGATCGTTTTGAATGATGATCACGTTTTTGAAACCAATCGATCCGTCTCTACGATTTTCGGTGGCAATTGTTCCGCAATGCACTGTGGGTATGAAGAATGTGTATCCTTGGCGTTGGCTCACCGGATTCACGTATCTTAGGCATTCGTTATTTTAATTAATTCGATCATTTATTAGAGTTTTAAGTTAAAATAACCCAACTTTATTATTATCGACTATATATTATTGATTATTACGTTATTGTTAGCATAAATTAACTTTTATTTTTAAAAAAATTACTATAAACGGATAAACATTTATCGAACGTATTTGTGACTAACCTACAATTGGAATCGCTAAAGTGGCCTTTCGAATATATGATCCCATTGAATGGTATGTCGAAATCTACCTCCACTCGCATGCCAGTGCGATCGCATTGAACGTTTAGTCTATTTATTTGTGGCACCAATCCATATGTAAAACTGATTAGCCACAACTTGTAGAAAACATTTTATTAAATATATTTCGTATTCGTATGTTAAAAATGTTTAACCAATACCAAACTTATTCGCAGTATTTACCTTTAAAATGGCCAAAAGTGCCAAATGCTGCATTTTTAGCCTTAGCATAACTTTTAAGTCCCTATATTCGAAAACAGATTTAAAGAACTTTTCAAAAAAGAACTTCGATATGAAATTTACGCTTTAATATATCTATCTGTTTCCAGAAAATAAAAAACAAAAAAACTGATGAAAAAATCTGTTAAAAATCGAAAGTAAATGCACATAAATCTTGATGTAACTTTTCCAATTTTATTATCTATAATTTTCTCAATTTTTTTCTAAAAAATTAGTGTAATAGAACGCCATACTAATGAAAATCATAAAACCATACATATTTAACATTGCTAAACAAATTATGAATTTTTTATTTTAAAGCCTAACGCTAGTAGATTTTTAAAAAATCATATCTCTAAAAAAACAATAGTGTTTCACATTTCTTGTAGAATTTTTTAAACTTTTAGTTATAGGATAGAGTTCAAGAGCGAAGTGAACTTTTTCTTACATGTCAGGGCATTGTACCAACCATTTACTCAGATCATCCCTGCTTTAAATTAAACTCGATTTAAAATAATAATTAATTGGTATGTTAATGAAAGTTTTGATTAAACGCAAGATACATTTTTAAAATCGTTGCGTAAAAAATTGCTTTTAATCTTTTTCTATGTTGACATTTCAATGTGTTAAATAATTTATTTTTAAATTTGCATATTGATTTGCAATTGACTGCAGATAACTCGGTTTCAACAGTACTAAATGATTACTATTTGTATTTAACACACATACACTGTATTCCCGTGTATCTAAAATTAAAAATAAATAAATATTCAGGTGAATAGTAATAATATGTAAAGTATTTTATTAAAAATTAATATGTGAATTTTCCTCATAGACTGCGTATTGAACTATTTAAAAAACAAAAAATAATCGAAAAAAATTAAGTATTCTATCTCTAATAGACATATTTTAATAAAATTACTTAAAATCAACTCAATATTTAATAAAAAATAACCTATTTTTAATGACTTGTCTTTTAAAAAATTTGTATGCATTAAGTTAAGATAAATTGAAATATAATATTTCTATAATTGTTCATTAATTTTTTTGAATTCAAAATAATAGCCTATCGAATATGGTTTTTATGATATTGAGAGATAATAGATTAATAAATGATTATCGCTTGATGACTAAGATGATCATCTGTTCTTTATTTTTTGCTTAGAAAATGGGTTTAATTTTTTTCACATGAATAAATTCAAAACAAGATCGATACGGGCATAAGATATGACTTTGCAATTTAAATATTTAGTTAGTTTATGATCGATCGATTTTTTCAATTGCTCACTGCCATTATTTTTATATTATTTTTTCTAAAGAATACCAGTATAGAGACCTATAATTTATTAAAATATCAAACACGGATAGCATTTACGTCATTACTAAAAATGGATTTGTACAAAAATGATAGTTTAAAATTTTTTAAAGTTTTGTCAAAAGACTATCAGTATAGCAACATATAAATTATTAAAATATCAAAGATGGATAGCATGTACGTCATCACTAATATTGGAATTATCCAAAAACGAAATCTGCCACTAAAAAATTCACAAGTTTATATTTTTCTACAATTTTTAATTTAACATAATTAAATTCACTAATTTCACAATAATAGAGAACTGTTTATTAAATAATATCACATACACAACTTAGGCTTCGAAAGTTATCGCTTTGTGATATGAAAAATGTTGCTGAGCGTACTCATGTTGCTGAGCGTGGTGGTTATGGTTGAGCGTCATTTTTTGCCAAGCGCGAGCGACGAGCGTGTACAAAAGTGAGTCCTGTTTTTATTTTTTTACCGTTAGTGAAATGTAAGTACAATTGTTGGGCACGTCAGTGAAATTTAGTTGTGTGGAATATTCTAATATTTTAAATACAAACACTCTTACAGCGAAGTGTTAACTTCACTAACTTGCATTAACTCTTAACCAGCGATGCACGAGTTGAAGGTTTTTATGCGACTGAGTGCCCATCTTTAATACTAAATACACTACGAATTGGTTAATACGTTGTATAAATCTTTTTTTAGTCTTTTTTCTTTAACTCGTGCATCGCTGCTCTTATCCATTAACCACCAAGTCTTAGATGAGCGGCATAAACGTTAAACTTTATTTTGATTTGTGTTGAGAGCATACATGAGCTAACTTATCCACTAATGCACAGAAATGTTATATATA
Source organism: Phthiracarus laevigatus (assembly GCA_034700185.1). NCBI lineage: Eukaryota > Metazoa > Arthropoda > Arachnida > Sarcoptiformes > Phthiracaridae > Phthiracarus > Phthiracarus laevigatus. The sequence goes on from JAQIXJ010001121.1 coordinate 6,246, forward strand.
TATGCCACGCTCAGTCTGACTACTATGCCTTACATTTGATTGGATTATTCTGGATTGTCGCCGACATCATTGGTTGAGAAACAGTTATTAAATTTCAACAAAGCACTTAACTAATTCGTTGCATTTGCAAAGGAATCACTCTACAATTCATGCAAATTTACGTTGATGTAGTTGATTGCGACACATAAGAGTAAAGAGTTCATAAGGAGATATTAATTCAATATCTAGTATTGTATGAGAAGTTAGAGATCGGAAAACAGGGACATAGTTTTGAACATCTTGGGAGCACAAATGGGAACATATTTTACATGGCATATTTCAATAAAATTGAAAGAAGCCAATAAAAATGATAATTACGTGAAAACAGCCTAATTTCTTAGCGGGAAACTCCGTTTTAAAGAAACCTTATAGGCAAAGATGGTAAAATCGAGAAAAAAATAGCAGAAAATATTGGTGAAGGCTTCCGAAATTAAAAGTAAATCCCTAAACTTAAATAATATTATTATAAACAAATGGAGCGAAAAGAGAGAGCGAGCGACCAAAGAATTGCTGAATTAAATATATAAATTCAGATACCGGTATTATGGCCGTATAGATCTTGTTTATCATATATTTATTGCAAGTAAAATCAGCCATTGTTCTACAATATAATTTTTTTAATTCGCCAAAAATTTAGTTTTCAATCAATAGATAATCTAAAGAAAACCCATTTTTTAAGTTCATTATTAAACTAATTGATACATGGATTAATTTTATTATAACCATTAAAAACATAAAATTGTTTGCTGTGACAAAATTAAAATTAAAATAAATTACGTTATCGTTAAACATAATTATATTTCAACTATAAATTTCACTCTATTCTATCCTTACATATATGTAAATGTTAATTATGTATAATTTAATTATATATTTGTATACTGACAATACTATTCTAAGGATCACACTTTAAGTCACGCTTTTTCCTATAAAACACTACCAAACCTATGGTTACCACAACTAACAACCAGATTAATATAAAACTAGACAATATAAGGTCTATCACTGCAACACACACTCGATTCTGTTCGTATTTCGCTTTCTCCCATATTTCTAATTCCTTTTCATCAAAGTCTTCGACCGGCGATATAATACTAATTGAATGCGTCATATCGGCAAAAGTTGCGTTTCCATTCGACACTAAAATCGATCGCCTATTTCGCGTCTGTTCCCTACTTATACCGTTGTTTTGTGAATTTTTAGTTCCTTTAAACGAAAACATTTAATTCATTAGCGAAATTTCATGAAAAAAATATTTAATAATTCATACGACGTAGTCTCGCGGGACTCGATAAACGAGTTGTCGTCTCCTCAACAGATTCTTCTGACTCATTTAGCTCGTTTGGTGGCGCAACTGTGGTCAGTTTTCGCTTTTTCTTGCCGCTTGCCATTCGACTAACATTTACTTTTTTGTTCACATCTAAGCGACAATCTTTGTCCCCTTTATTTTTGCAAATCGGTCGCCGATCAAAGTTGTTTGTATTAACGATTCGCGCGGGTTTTTTCGTGGTTTCATTCGTTTTAGACCTTTTCGGACTCACTTTATTAGACTTTCCATTACCAACAACTCTGATAACATCATTACTTCTACTTCTATTATTCGATTTTATTTTAGCACTTTGAACAGTTACTGTTGACTTTGTACTTTCGCTTAATTTTTCCTTGCTATTTGTAGATATTCTTACAGCCACATGCTTATTGGGTAGACTTTCTTCACTATCGAGGCTTTCATCCGACTCATCTACTTCTTCGTCCACATTGCTTTCGGTAACAGCAGGACTGATACTAACGCTTGCTTCGGTTTCCGTTTGCACTATCGGTGGTGTTTCACCATCAATAGCCACTGAATCGACGCCTGCGATTGGCACTTCAGATTGACATGGATTATCGCAGCCGCCTTTACAAACCTCCACATTGCACGTCAGAAACACGTCCATTCGTTCGGGAAACTTAAACGATTTGATAATACCGTACGCGATGATTGTGGCGCCAGAATTGCGCACATCTCTGGTGCGGAAAAATCCGCGCACAATCTTCTCCTTAACGATGCAACCCCTGGAATCAGTTAATTGTAACTTTCGCGTATTAATAGCTTTGTAATCGGGATTGTCGTAGGCGTAGCAGTCCTTGACGCGCACATCAAAGCTTTTGTCCTTGTCTTTGATGTAAATAACGATGGTTATCGGATCGCCTATAGGCACCACACCGGTTATAGTCGGAGCGAACGGGCCGTGACCTCGTTTAATATCCATCCAACAGTCGACTGTGTCCCCAATAAAATTGATCTCTTTGATGCCGACCGTGTCGACGACAAACGGACGAAATGGGACGAACTTATCGATTCTGGTCACCCAATCGCAGCTGATTTTTGTGACCATATCCCACACCTCTTGGTAGTCGGGATCGTTTTGAATGATGATCACGTTTTTGAAACCAATCGAACCGTCTCTACGATTTTCGGTAGAAATGGTTCCGCAACGGTCTGTGGGTATGTAGAATGCGTAGCGCTGGCCTTGGTGTTCCTGATTCACGTATCTTCGGCATATTAGGCATTTTAATTAATTCGATCATTTATTAGAGTTTTAAGTTAAAATAAACCAACTTTATTATTACCGACTAAATATGATTGATTATTACGTTAATGTTAACATAACTTAACTTTATTTTTAAAAAAATTACTATAAACGGATAAACATTTATCGAACGTATTTAAGACTGACCTACAATAGGCATCGCTAAAGTGTCCTTTCGAATATATGATCCCATTGAATGGTATGTCGAAATCTACCACTACTTGCATGCCAGTGCGATCGCATAGAGCGTTTAGTCTAATTATTTGCGGCACAAATCCATATGTACAACTGATTAGCCACAACTTGTAGAAAACATTTTATTAAATATAAATGTTTAACCAATACCAAACTTATTCCCAGTATTTACCTTTAAAATGGCTAAAAGTGCCAAATGCTGCATTTTTAGCCTTAGTATAACTTTTTAGTCCCTATATTTGAATATACAGATTTAAAGAACTTTTCAAAAAAGAACTTCGATATGAAGTTTACGCTTTAATATATCTATCTGATTCAGGAAATGAAAAACAAAAAAACTGATGAAAAAATCTGTTAAAAATAGAAATTAAATGCACATAAATCTTGATTTAACTTTTTCAAGTTTATTATTTATATTTTTCTCAAATTTTTTCTAAAAAAGTAGTGGAATATAACACCAATGAAACCCATTAATCCATACATATTTAACATTGCTAAACAAATTATGGATTTTTATTTTAAAGACAAAAGCCAGTAGATTTTTTAAAAATCCTATCTCTAAAATAACAATAGTGATTCACATTTCTCGTAGAATCTTTGAAACTTTTAGTTATAAGATAGAGTTTAAGAGCGATGTGAACTTTTTCTAACATGTCAAGGCATTGTACCAACCCTTTACTCAGATCATCCCTGCTTTAAATTAAACTCTATATAAAAAATCGATTATTAATTGGTATGTTAATGAAAGTTTTGATAAAACGCAAGATACATTTTTAAAAATGCGCAAAAAATTGCTTTTAATCTTTTTCTATGTTTTCAATGTGTTAAATAATTTATTTTTAAATTTGCATATTGATTTGCAATTGACTGCAGATAACTCGGCTTCAACAGTACTAAATGATTACTATTTGTTTTAACTCACATACACTGTATTCAAGTGTATCTAAAATTGAAAATAAATAAATATTCATGCGAATAGTAATAATATGTAAGTTACAAGAACGGTCCCTCGCCTAGGTCATCTTCCGTACTTCGTAAAGACAACGAAACACAACTATTAATGAATTTTTTCATTTTATTGTCGAATAAAATTTTATAAAATAAAACTTCATTGTTATAGGTTTAATTCCATTTTTTTGTATAAAATAATTAAAAATTTTGTGACAGGTGTCATCAAAATTTTAACAATTTAATTTTTAAGTGTTGATAATTAATTCAAGTTTATATAATTTATTAATTAAAACATAAGAAAACTAAATAAATATAATCATCAAAAGTCTATAACGTAAAAATAATTGACATTGATTTACAGTTTTATATTGAAACTTGACCCATATATACCATAAGATTATCGCCAACACTCTCTTTTGATACATACAATTCTTTCCTCAATTTCCTAAGCCACTCACGGTTGTCATAATAGAACCAACTATATAGTATCGCTTTGTATGTTTTCAAAACATAATTTCCAGATCTTAACTCGAAAATCAGTTTAAATGCAAACGGATTCCTTTCATTCAAAATAGAAATATTAATTTCTCTCTCTATAAATCGCTTTTTAATACTATTGTAACATTCATATTTGTAACATTTTTGTTTACTAAACTATAAAAATACTCGGCTCTGCTAATCAATACCTTGATATGAAATTTATTATAGAGTTGATTTGTAAGAGTCTATTGGGTCATGTGCATTGATTTTAATGAAAAAAAACCGAATAAAACTCATGAAAACGCTACTATAATTACAGTGCAAGACATCAACCTAACACCAATCATGAATTTGTTTATCAAATATTTTAATGATTTTTGAAAATAAGTTATCGGAAAAGGTTCGGATAATAACATGGAACTATAATGCGAAAACGCGCTCAAAAATTGGGGTAAAATATTATTTTATACCGGATTAATTTCAATGTGAATTTATAGATATATGAAATTAAAAGAATTGATAGGATTATTGCCAGCCACAAAGTACTTTGAAAACCGTTGATATAAGCGAATAGTTGCCATTCATCTGGTTTTGTCATTGATACTATGTGATCCCCTTTTAGTTCATTTAATGGTTTACTTAAATTTACATAAAACCAATGCAACACATTTACATCAAAATAAGGCTGCGTTATTGGGCATAAATATGTGTTGATTTTATTTTCTCTGAATAAATTCAGTGCTTTCCGAAGCATAACTCTTTTAGGAAATCTCAATATGCTATAAGAAGAATAAAATTTTAAATTAAAGTAGTAAATAAACTATAATAATTTATACCTATAGCAAATTGTTTCTATAACTCAACCACAAACTTAAATATTAAACATTAAATTTTGTTACTGTGGTAAAACGTATGTGGCATTAATGTAGTGGAAAGCTGTGCCATTTTAATTATCTTATTATAATTTACTGCTTTATTAGAGAAATACGTTGTTGCTTTTTCATTGTCAGGAAAATGAAAACAAAGATATTCACTTGTCATTTTATTTATGAGTTCTTTTTTAAAAAATTTAAATTATGATAGTTAATGAAACATTTTTGAAAAATTTAGTTCAAATTTGCAAATCGAATAAGAATCTAAGCTTTAATTATTTGTTTACCTAGAAAATATAGCCAAGTGCTTTTTGTTAACCCTTCTTCATAATTTTTTCCAGTATACCAGATTTTTCAAAAAAATTTTAAAATTTCATTATAAAATGAACTAAGGAATATTTAAAAAATTGTTAATATAAAAGAAAAGACATTATACTTTAACATTTATGATATTTTAAAAAATTATAAATGCTATTTTTAAGTGCTATTTTGATCATTTATTAATGCTATTTATAGCGCTATTTTTATATGCTATAAATGCTATTATTTTGACTCTCTAATAATAATTTATTCTAGTACTTATTTTTTCATTAAATATAATATTTTTTGGCTTCAATTAATCATTCAATTTAAAAATCGATGCGTATATGAACAGTTTAAGCAATTACTAACCAATAAGCAATTATAAATATAATCAAGGTTTGGATAACATATCCAAGTAATTTGCATAATCTCATAAATGTTACTTACGCTAAATGTATTACCTGTATATAGGAGCTCAAGATTTCACTATCATTTAAATTTTCTTATTTTTTACACAATAAGGCGGAAACATATTTATTAATTTGCATTATATATTTATAAGAGATTTTATGTCTAGTAAAATGAACAAGGAAAATGATCAATTATTTACAGACTAAATTTTACATTGTAAAGAAATATATTATAACAGTTTCGATCTAATTTTAGGAGTAGTATTTTATAAATTTTCATTAACATATGAAATTGACTCAATAAATATTTAAATTTCATGGTCGTAATTTAATGTACACTAATCATACTTTCTTTTTTAGCTCAAAATTTCTCTACTATTGTACTGGTGTTATCACTTTCATTCGCGAATAATAATGAACTAATAAATAACATGATACATCTATATTGACAAAATTTTCATATTTTAATGTAAGATAAAATATTTAAAACTTTTCCTTAACCAACAATTTTGATCTTCGTTACAAATCAGACTACATTTGCTTTTATTTTCTTTTTTAATATCAGCTAAACCTTGAAGGTTGAGAATAACATAATTAAGATCCGAATGTATTTTTGAGATGTAAATGAAATTAATACCCAAGGTTTCAACTAATTATTTTCGCCATCCACCCCACATTCATCCCACATCCACCCTACATCCACCCCACATCCACTCCACTTCCACCTCACCTCCACTCCTAATACATTCAACAAACACCAAATTCTCCCCACACTCATAGAAAAAGATGGACAGACATATATTCTTGCTTCTTAGAATAGTTAGATAGAAAACAATTATTATGCCACCGATGTTTTATAAACGGTTTATCGTTTTTAAATTACAGTTAACAAAAAAATTTTGTTTGAAATTTCAGCTAACATAAAGAAATAGCTTGAATCCCACTATACCTATAGGGACTGATCTAAATCAGAATGTAAAAATCTTGTCATAGTTTTGACTGATTTTTAAGTGTTAAATTAGGGGTTTGATTCCGATTTATTGCAAATACTTTATATAATAATGAAAAATTAATTTAGTTGTAAAAAACTTTAAATTTAAAGAATTACTTTTTGAAATAATGTTGCTTAACAAATTTCCAAAGAATGTTAAAGAAAAGGTCAATAAGAGTGTCTTTCACGTTTGAGTAAAATTTATAAAATTTAAAAGTTCAATAAATATTAGATAAACTTCAGTTATATCCTTAAGCACCCAAAAAAGTTGATCATTAGTTTCTTAGTATAATTTAAGACACTTTAAGTTTTATTAATAGATATTTTAATACCGTTAAAAACATACGATATATAATCCACCTAAAGTAATGAATTTGTATGAGGACTAAATAAGATATTTTCGAAGATAATCTGCATATATTTTTTGTGTTGTTCGTCGTTATTTTCCAAATGAATAAATTTCTTTTTTTTGGAAATCACGTAATGATAAATGTGTTTTAGTAGTCCACAGTCATTGATTTAATCATTTATAGACTACTTGAGAATGATTTTATAGCAGACCCAAAATTTAAGATTAAAATTTTAATTCGTTTACTGTGCAACAAAACATTTTATTTAAATCCATATTATGCTTTATATTTTATGGATTTTATGGATTTGGGTTTGTCTGTTGGTCACACTTTTGGCTGATCTTTCCTATAGCTCCAGTTTACTTATATTTTCATCTTCATGAAAGGAACTTTTACCTTTATAATAATTGATTTTTATGTCTAAGGGACAAAAATAGTCATGAAAAAGGACAAACATGACCCAAATAGGGTCAAAAATTTGATCGACAAAAAATAGGACAATAATGATCAAAATAAGGTAAATTTATCCAAAATTATTTGCGTTACTAAATTTTATAAAAATATAAAATAATGGTTGGGAGCGAATTGAGAAAACGAGCGACAATAGAATTACTAAAACTAACTTTTAAGTCAGATATTATAACCGTATCGATTTTATTTTATTTAAGCCGTTTTAGAACTCCTGTTACCTTACGCCGTATAATTTATGTCTTTTTCTTAATATTATTTTAAAAGAAATTATATTAGAAGGAAAAAACTAATTAGTACTCGTTATTAATTACTTAACATTGAAATATTATTTTATTCATGATTAGAGGGTATAAATTATTGGCGACAAACAAGTTATCACAAAATTTATATTTTAGAGGAAAATTCGCAGTTTCTGAAGCTCAAAAATATAAGTACAGTATTTGAAAATAAATTTTAAAAGTCAGTTAATAATTAGTTAAACTGAAAATAAATTAACGCATACTTAGTATTGTTAATATTATGGAACTATTAAATTGGTCCACACTATACTATTCAATAATAATATTAATTATTTTATATTTAGCTAATTATGTTTATCAGTTTTATTCAAAATTGAAATATTATCCAAAAGGACCAAAACCATTGCCGTTATTTGGGAACGTTCTAAGTATAATTTAGTAATCTATTATTACTTTTAAAGACTATCATTATTTTAATTTTCTCAATATTAAGTATTATTTACAAGATTAAATCGTTATCCGAGTTACATACTAAAGGAAATGGTTAAAGATTACGGCGATATATTTACAATATGGTTGGGATCGAAACCAGTGTTCATAATAAGTGGAATTGAAATGGCAAAGCAAGTGTTTAACCTTAACGAGTGTAGCGACAGAATTGAGCCATATATATATGATATGCTTTGCCAAACATTTGCACACAATGGTAAAATATTTGCATTTATGAATATGGGAGATGAGTATAAAACGTTACGCAAAGTTTCGATTGAGGCATTGAGGTAACGATTTCAGGGCATTATTATTATTAATATTATATAAAATGGTTGTAACAAGAAAACAGTGTATGAATTGATTTCGTAATTAACTTAATATTGTAACTTCTGTTCAGAAAGCTTATTGCTAGTAATGTAATGCCCGAAATAACACATAAAATAGTTGACGAGACTATGGATATAATGAAGACAACGGAACGTGGAAAACACTTCGTGCCATTTAAGTATATCGAAAGCATTATATTTGGATCAATACTTGAAATTACATTTAAAAACGGAACGGATTTTGAATACAAAACAGCCATTGAACTAATGGTTAAATTTTTTAACGCTATGCAACATAATTTTATAAAACTGATTGTAACTTCATATATGCCAATAATGAAGATATTTATGGATTCCTCAGAACATAATCATAACGCAGAACGTTTTACAAATTTATTAATAAAATTGTACATTAAATTAAATAAACCAGATATTTGTTCCGATAAATTCCAGAGTTTGGCTGAAACGCATAAAATAGCTGCAAATAAGATGATATCAGACGATAGCGATAAAGTACAGTATTTAAATGAATCGAATATAATTGGAAGTATAATGACTTTACTTGCAGGTAAGCATTGTCATTAAATACTTTTTTTTGAAAAAAATAAAGAAAAAACTTTTTTCTGTTAAGTCTATATACTTGTTCTTCAATTTGTGTAATATTTCAGCTGCAAGTGATCCAAGTCATTACGCATTCAAATGGATGCTACTTTTTATGAGTTATTATCAGGAAATGCAGAAAAGGATGAGAGATGAAATAATTGCAAATATTGGTGGGTATATTTGACTTATGATTATAATATACTTAAATATATTTTCAAAGGTCAAAATAGAATACCGAATATAAACGACAAAGAAAACTGTCATTTTGTGAATGCATTTATATGTGAAACGCTCAGATATCGTGGTTTAGTGGCAACGAGTTTATTTCATATGACATCGCAGGATATAAATATTGGTAAATTTTATTTAAATGTTGTTATACTAATTTAACGTTAGATATTTTTAACTTTAACATAGGGAGCGCATTATTACCAAAAGGCACAATGGTTTTAGTTAATCATGCTTCTATATTGAATGATGACCGGTATTGGAATAATCCGGAAATATTTAATCCCCAAAGATTCCTTGATTTCGAACAACATTTTGTTGCACCAAAAATTGCTGCATATAAACCATTTGGTATTGGAAAGCGAATGTGTATCGGAGAAAGATTTGCGATGGATTTATTATTTCTAGTGTTAACCCGATTGTTACAAACAACCAATGGATCAAATTTTGAATTGGAAGATAAATATAATACCGATTTGGAACCAAAACCGTTTGGTTTAATAATTGAACCGAAATTATATAAAATAAGTTTAGTTGAAGAGGAAATAAAAGTTTAAAATAAAGATGCGTTTCTATTGTGCGTAATCTTAAAATTATTCTATAAAATGTTAACCTTTTTAGAAAATAAATTCTGTTAAATGAGATTTTAATTTGATACTCAAGAATCTCATCTTAAATCAATAAGTTTATAAATAGATTTTGTATCCAATATATATTTGATCACTTCGTCGTATGGCAAGTCGATTCGAAAATTAAAATCTCCGAACCAGAATACGCAGTCAAATCTATGGTCAGATCAGTGGTAATGTAACGCGTTTTTAATGAGGACTTATCTCGCGGCAAATTAATCGCGATTATCTTTTCGTACTCTTCGATACGCCGTTTAAATTGGGTTTCGTGAGCGGGAAAGTGCGAGTTAATGAACAAGAATGATGTGCCGAATATGCGAAACGACACCGCTATCGCTCCTTTCGTTTTCAGCGCTGGAATAGCGCACGGACTTCGAGTATTGTGTGTCTCGTCTTCGGGCGGTGAACAGTACCAGATTAAGAATCTGCAATAATTTAAGTGAAGCAAAACATGGAATCGATGGCATTAATAATTAGGGAAGTGAAAATCGTTAATTAACGATTCAAAAAAAACAGTAACCATTTCTATTAAAAACTTTTAAATAATCAAATTTAAAAAATTTAAGTAAACGAATTAAACGATATGAACGATTTTTGACATATCAAACTATTTTTGAAATATTAAACGATTTTAGATATATTAAACGATGTTTCAGTTTTTAAGACAACATTTATGTAATGTAAAAATAGATAATAAAAACTCATTTAGAAAAAATTCAGATTTAGATTTAAATTACTTCAGACAATGTTAATTTGGAAGAAAACACTTAATTATTAGAAATTAGAAAACGTTAATATCGGTTGATGTCGAAAGATCTTTTTCTAAATACAAAGCATTTTTTTAGGGCCATTAGAAAGCGATTCACTAAAGAAAACATAAAGTATTATAAAACTTTGTATTATAATTCATTTTTATAGCTAAAAATTAAAATTTTTCAAACGATTTTTTAAACGATTTTTGGGCACTTTTCAAACTAGTAATGAACGATTTTGCACCTTTTTTTCTAACGATTTTCACTTCATTAATTTATAATCATTAAGCGATGCTAACTATGCTTGTTTAGCTCTTAAGACACTAGAATAATTCGAAAAAGGTGACGGTGACATTTACAGTAATATATCATTGAATTAAATTAATTTATATTCTCCGCTACAAAGTTTTAGCTTACTTTGAAAATGTCGCGCTATTGGATTTTACTTGTCTGTCGTTCTGTATACGTTTTTTAATTTTTTTCAATTTTTAACTCATTATATCAATAAAAAGATTTTGGTTCGATAGGAGGCTTTTTTTATTTTTTAATTTTTTTTGACTTCTTTTCTTGGCTTTTTAATAATTTTAAGCAACAAATTAATAAGTTCTTTTGGGGTAAAGTTAATACAATTATAAATAATTCACTAAACTATTGCACATATCTATTCACTTTAAAATATTCGAATCAAAGTGATTAATTTTATTGTTCGTTCTAGATTTATGTGGAAAACAAAACAAAGTTCAGCCGTTGTTCGTTTGGGCAACATATCACTTTCATATGCCTCAGTGAATGACATTTAATACATTCACGTCGAGAATATTATCAATAATTCAAAATAAGACCTAATCCTATGGACGAAAGTATTATTTCTGTTCTTGATTTGATATCATACAAGTTTTGTCGTTTACTGGAGCACACAAGATCTGTTCGGTTACGCAAGTCCTGAATTAACATTGTTTTGCGTCTGATTAAACTATAAATTACCACTTCTTTTTTTCTTGGAAACCAGCAGTATTTTAAAAAATTAAGATATCTGGCAAAATCAATATTTAAACAAACAGACTAATGATGTTAACTATTGATTCAAGTAGCAGTTTTAATTTATTCGTTGATTCATAAGAGAAAGTGCATATACTATTGTAGGCGTTTAATGTTTACTATCATTCAGAAAATAACGCTTAATTTATCGTTTTTGCTAACTTTCTTCGCTTTTATGTATATCATTAAATTTCGAAATCTTATACAATCACTGTAAACCTTGAAGTAACAAGTGTTGCTTATTTTAGAGGCTTAATCATCGTTAATGATAGTGAAAAGAGCTGCACTCGGTTTGTTGCAAAAAAAAATAAATAAATAAATTCACCTAATTTTTGTCAAACTTGAGAATCCCTGAGGAGTATTTGATGCATTTATTTTACTATTGAACTTAACGACTATCGAACAATATGAACTGAGATTACAGAAATATTTCGATGAATACACCATTTCAAAGAGTACTTGATTCGCATGAAAGATATCATATTTTTAACATCTTTAAGTAATATTCGCAATATTAAGGGAAAAATTATTAGTTCATTTTGAAAATGTATGATAATGGGTCTCACATTAAGTGTAGACTTTTTTAGGGTATCGTTTATTGGGTATTCTATGAAATTGAAGTAAACATCATTACTTAAATTAGAGTTATACAAAAACATTTGTTTAGAATTTTTTAAAACTTTTTCTAAAGACATTTGCATATACAGCTATACCAGTAATGTAAGTCATTACATAAATTATAATTATTCAAAGTTGTATGTGACCATAAGTATAAAAACAATAATAGATTATCATACATAACTATATAGATTAAAAATTAAAACAAGAGCGAACATTTTTAGGTTAATAGATATGTGCTTAGTTTAGAGAATTATAATTAATTGCAATTACTTATCTCCAAAAGAACTTATTTCAATGTAGCTTATCATTTTAAAAATCAAATAAAATTATAAACTAAATCGGAATTAAAAAATACGCGTGTATTGATTTTCATAACTTTTTTCAACACACAAATACCGATGTTCGATCTACAACATAGATGAAAATTAAACACGAATTACTAATTAGTCAATTACAAATTTTAAAAATTTGCTATTGAAATTAAATTCAAAAATTGAAAGTATTTGGAAAAAATGAAAAACATGAAAAAATTTAAGTTATAAAAAATACCTTTTAAAATTTTTAAAAAAGCCACCTATAATTTTTATAAAATGCCTATAACGTCAATCATAGCAAGCTCACTTTTAATAGTTTTATTTAAGCTAATAGGTTATTTAAAAAAACATTAATATTTGATCTAAAGTTTTCCAAAATTTTAAATTTAAAGAGGATAGAATCCTTGCTAAATTCGATGTTCGAGTTAGTGCGAACACCGGGACTGACAATCGGACAGACAGACAGACTAACGGACTGACAGGCAGACAGACAGACAGACAGACAGAAATACGAACGGACGGAAGGACGGACGGACGTACGTACGGACGGACGGACGGACAGACAGACAGACAGACAGACAGACAGACAGACAGACATTGTTAAATTCATAAGCTCGCTTTTTTCTAAAAAAGTGAGCTAAAAAATGCGTCCTATAATTCTAAAAATGTCTACAGATAAACAAACACAAGGATATGTCAAATCCATAGATGACTTTTACAATGTGAGCTAAAAAGTTAATATTATTATCAAAATGAACGCATTAATAAATGTTCAATCTTTTCTTTTCTTTTTAAATCAAAGGATAATTCAATTGTGTTTTATGGCAATTTTCTAGAATCTTCTATTAATCGATTGCATGTTATGAGAAAAAGATGCTCAGGAAAGCAATTAATTGAATCAAACTATGCTTTAGTTGAAATAAAATCAATGTCAAAGTTGTCACGTACAGCACGTCCGCGATATACTAGTTTTTGAAATCCCATAATTGAAACATAGGAATTTTTTTCATTGCAATAATAAAGTTAACAAAAAAGTTTTTAATCAAAACATTAATTGAGCGAGTAGAGTATACTTAAATAATAGCAGACGCAAAATTATGTAAAAGTAGAAAATAATTTACAATCTAATTAAACTGAAACAAATATTGCGTTTGTTGCCAATAAGGATACTCATTTATTTACTAATTAATTACAGCGAACTTCAGAGGCATTCTTTACTGAACCAGGCTTATTGTTAAAATATGTTTTTTTGTACGTTGTGCGTACAGTGTATGCGATTGTATGATGCGATTCGATTCCAATTCACTTGTAATTAAGAGTGAAAAGTTTTAAAAAATGTAATAATTAAATATATTATTATACGGAGAATCACAACATATATAATAGTTTCAAATATCATAATAAATTATGTTATTAATAAATTTATTATTTTACTGAGAATAATAACAAGATATACAGAAATTTCAAATACAATAATAAATTACATACTAAAACCTTACGTTTTTCATTTGTTAATCAAAGTTTCAATTACTTCTTCGTTATATTTATTTAAAGTTTCGAAGCAAAATATTTTGTCTATTCCTAGGAATGCATATAAATGTTATACTAAGCCACGCCCATTATTCCAGTTTGCTTAAAATTTCAATTCATTCATAGGAATAGACAAAAAATGTTTGTTTCGGAGGGTTATATTTTATTCACCTCTTCTTTTTCAAAAAAGCAGACAATTTTTCAGTTCTAAGTTTTAAGAAAGTTTTATTAAAGCACAAACTAATATTTTGTAACTAAATTCTAGCAAATAAATAGAACTTATGAGAGAAATGAGATCATTACAAATCTTAAAAAACTTTAAAAAGTTTCGAATAATGTTAGTAATGTCTAATTTATTTTCATGTCTGATTATCTCTGCCAAAATTTATCCGTACTTTTGAAAAAGAAGAGGTAATTGAAACTTTCATTAATAAATAAAAAACCTCAGGATTTTAATGATGTCAACTATTAAAGAAAAGTTTAAGTTTTCAAACATAATTAAATATTAATTTCTGAAATAATCTCTATTATTTTAGTATCACGCCTACAGCCATAAAAGGGCGCGAGACTCGTGCCCACCTAAAGGCTGAATAATGTTTTACACAAATTAAAGTAGTAAATCTTTACATCATTAAAATCCTGACGTTTTTCACTTATATATGCGTCAAATTGTAAATATATTACAACAATAAGCCGGATATTGTAAAGATCACCCAAATTCAGTGAAATCAAAACACAAACAATAAACGAAAACTAAAATTAAGAACTAATTACGGATAACAAACCTCTTAACGAATATAACGAGATGGAGCGCTCCGTGAGCTGTAGAATGGATTATGACGTGAGTTGGACCGATTGTTTTCTGTAAATTGATTTCCCATTCGCGCAGATAATTACCCTGAGGTGCCTCTTGAACGCCGAACGCGAGCACATCAGCCACGTAAAGCACACTCTCGGGTAACGCTATTGGGTTGAGATCGGGTGGCGGTATGTTGCTGTTCATATTCCATGTTGCGATGTATACGCTGATTCGGCCCTCAGGAAAGTAATGGCTCAGCTCTTCCAACCGAAATAGTGAGCCCTTTTGTTCGGTTGCGAAGCAAAAAAGAGAGCATAAAATTACTTTTTTTTATAATATATTGGATTATGAATACATATAAAATATAAATGCAGTTCGCTGTTTGATAATAGTAAAACGATTGAATGATAAACTTTATTAAACAAGTGCACGTAGTTTTACGAAAGTGTTGTTTCTTTGGTATAGTATGAGAAGAATTTTCATTTTTTTATAACTTTTTTATGTCATTATACTGAACAGTAAATAAAAACATTCACCGTATTTAATAAACTATAATTATTTTTATGACAATTAACATACAATTTTTAAAAATAAGTTATCGAGTCTAAAGTCTTAATTACTCATTTAGCTTAAAACATTATTTTAATGATAAAGAACTTCTACCAAAAACAATGAGAAAAATTATTTCAGAACGTAAATTACTGGTAGCACAGAATACAAATTTATTGGAATTAATTAACAATTTTTTAGCTCAGACTCGCATTCATAGAACACATTTATTTTCTACGACTTCTACGATTTCTTTGGTCAACAAAAATTTCTGATAGAAAGTTAAAACAGCGTAAGAGTTAATAATGTGATTTAATTTGATATTAAGATTACAGTATATACTGTATTTTGCTAAACCCGAGGTTGGCTACTGTGTAACTCCATTGGAGCGAGCAATAAAATATTTAATTTTTTTTGTGCGCGAATATAATTTGGTTGTTGGTTTGCTTGGTAAAAGAGTGGCCCTGTATTTCATAAACGTTTTATTCTGCCCACTTTTATTGGCAACAATATAGATTAAGGTAAGTGAAGAAATACACCAAAATAAATGTTGTTATTAAGTTACTTTTAAGACTTATCCTTTATTGGTAACCAATTAGATTAAGGAAAGAGAAGAAATAAACCTAAAGTAATGCCGTAATTAAAGTAATTTTAAGAAAGATTCAGAAGTAATAAAGTTGTGGTAGTAGTATACCAGTATTATGATTCCGTAATCGTATGTTTATATAACAGCTAAAACTGAAAAGTTTTCCACTTAAACTCAATATGTCTAAAACATTTCCAGAGATTTATAAGTTATTTCAAATATTCTTATCATTAAGTGATGCTTTCAACTTAAAGATTACGTAAATCCTATTTACATTTTGCACACATTCAAAATTAACTCTTCAGAGGTATTACTAAAAAACATTCGTTTAAAGTATTCTGGGATAAAAATATTTTGCTGCATTCCATAGTGCTTTGCGAATAGAAATGCTAAGCATAAACAAAAATCCCAAAGAAAAGCGTTGCCATCCATTTAAGCTATTATGGGGTTAATAATTGCCCCATGCTCACTTTGGGTTATAATAAAATTCGTTTTTATAGATTAGCAAGAGAAAATCTATTGATATATAAATGAAATACTAATTGAAGTATTCCTAAATCCACAAAAAATAATACTTCTACAGTAAAAAAATTCGGACAAATGTTATTGGGGTTTATTTTATCCTATAATTCCTCTGAATTGTTAAGAATTGGTCTTGAAAAGTTATCATTTTCCTTAATTACACACATATTTAACAGTTTTTCAAAATTCTTAATACAAACAAAAGTTTTGCATTATTTTACATTAATTTTACATAAAATTACAGAGTTCTAATGGGTTCTCTAACAGTCAAAAACATTTATTGCATA
>JAQIXJ010001122.1:0-23391 GCA_034700185.1 Phthiracarus laevigatus
AGGTTAGGTTTGGTTTGTTTTGATGTGGTTAAGTTTGGTTTGGTTATATTAGGTTAGGTTTGGTAAGGTAAGATTAGGATAATTATATGGTTTTTATTGTATGCTATTCAAATAATTTTTTTAAAATGTTTTTTAACAATATTTTAAATTTAATCGGTAATAATACGTGTACCGAAAGTTACAACAACCGAAATTTGTATTTGCAATGTCTGTTTGTCTTTTGACATTTTTAGAATATTCAATTTTTTATATTAATATAGATAATTTGTTTAGATACGAACCTATTTTAATCTATTTTTTTGTTAGTTCATTTTTTAAGTGTATACGTTAATAAAAAGATTGATTTAGATGTTTTTACACGTCGAATTTAGTGGTCGAACATATGCAGTCATATTCTGTATTTCTTACTTGTTGTAGACTGTTTATTTGTTAGAAGAATAATTTATCATGAAAAAACAAAAATGCTTACCATTCAGGTTTAAAAGAATTCAATTTTGATACTTAACAGAAATTTACGTTGCTTTTAAAAACTGAGCTTATTTTAATAATAAAAGCTTATGAATTAGAATGGTAACAAAAATCTGTTTAAAAAATATACGAAACCATAATATCATACATCATCCAAATAATAACGAGATCTGAAATACTAAAATTTTGCCTAACCTGTTTATGTTGCAGCAAATAAACCGAAAACATTATGAAAACTTTATTTATTCAAATGTGTTAAACAAGGAAAAAAAATATGGCTACATTATAGTTTTGTTTTAATAAAACG
This sequence comes from Phthiracarus laevigatus, assembly GCA_034700185.1. Classification (NCBI taxonomy): domain Eukaryota; kingdom Metazoa; phylum Arthropoda; class Arachnida; order Sarcoptiformes; family Phthiracaridae; genus Phthiracarus; species Phthiracarus laevigatus. The sequence continues at coordinate 776 of JAQIXJ010001122.1, forward strand.
GATTATATTCCTGAAGTCCCCTTTTTTATTTATTCTTCAAAACAAGAAAGATTAAAAAATCAAATTAAACCAGTAAACACAAAGAAAAATGTTTTTTACACCCAGTTAAGCATAATTATAATAAACTTAAGTAATATAGTAAACATTAGTTAAAAATTCATTTGTCTTAATAATCCATGTTGAATAAGTCACCCATGACATTAAACTGTAGTCCTCACAAAAATTGATAATAAATTAGATTATTACGACTAACAAAGCATATCACACTGGCCTTGGATAAAAATTACTGCCATTTTGACCATTTTACTGAATGTATTGAAAGGAAATTTTTATAAAATAAAAAACAAAATTTAACCCTTAAAATTATTATATGTATACAGTATACTTTATTAACACTATTATGCTTATAATAGTGTCAGGATTGTGAACATAAACTAGTTCATGGGATTAAGCATATCGCATGTTAAACGAGCTAAGTTTAATTTTCGGATAATTTTGAATCCCAAATTAATTAATACAGAAACGTCCTCAAACAAGTCTATATTTCTTTCTTTGGGGTTACTTAAAAAGAATTAAATTTATACTTATTACTCAGATCCTTAGCATAAATGAATAAGCGTATGCGTAGCTATTAAAGTATACGGTATATTAGAAAAACACAATTTTTTAATCATTATTATCTCATATCTTCACATTACATAATTTATATCCTCATTGTTTATTTTTATCATAATACTTTTTTAATTGAATTTATAAATTTTTTTTGAATTAAACTAGTTATTACAATATTGTAAAAGATTAAAGATTTAGAAATTTTTTATTTATTAAAGTGTTAGGTATTTTATTCCTTTCACTAATTATTGTTGTTCTTATTTAGTTTTGAGGAACGCCATAGTCAAGCCATAAGGATCTCACCCACACTAATCACTTTAAAATGGCTATTACATAATTTTAATTACTAATATTTTAATTTGAATTAACAATAAGCTGACAAAAAGGCAAATTAATACTAAAATATGTTTTATGTTTTAAATATAAATGGCCTTTGTCGCATCTTCTTTGATTAACTAGTTAGTCGTTGTTTTGTATTAGAAGCGATTGGAGGGTATTTGATTTCAATAAGAGATATAATTTGTATTTTTATGAACTAATTCAATAAATAAAACTTGTTTTATTAAGCCACTGTTACACTCAATTTATATTTAATTAAAATATGTTGTTAAAAGTGTTGTAAGCCAACAAAATTAATTTTGATTTTAGGCAGTGATTTATTGTTCCCGAGGAAAGGGAAGTGAAGTGATAATTGTAATTTGAAGTAGTCATCGCTTCTTCTATCGAATCCAATTTGATTTATTTTAAACAATGTCAAAAATTAGTTTAAAAGTAAAAAAAATTGAATAAAATGGTAACTTTAGTCTTTACAGTCTACTTAAGTTTGCTATATATTTTCATTATAATCTGATATAATAATATTTAAATCTAAGGTTTGTTCATAATTTAATATGTATTTTGTTTTCAAATTTATGCCATTTTGCTGGGAACAAAAAGATTCTACTTTACAATGAAATTACATTCAAAACAAGTTAGCTATTAAACTTATTTACAAATTATTTATTAGAAACTAATTTTTATTTGAATAGCATACATTAAAAACCATATAATTATTCTAATCTTACCTTACCAAACCTAACCTAATATAACCAAACCAAACTTAACCACATCAAAACAAACCAAACCTAACCTAACCTAACCTTTACCTAGCCTAACCTAACCTTACCCTTTAGATAAAAGACAAATATTCCACATTTTAATTAAGAATAAATTTAAAATTACAACAATAAATCGTTTTAACTGTAATCATTTTATCGTTAATATATCTATAACGCGTTTCTTATAATATTGTTGTAGCTTTAACTTAGTTTTTTTTGTTCAACACTTCGTGTACTGAAAGATACATCAGCCTAAATTTCTTCTCTACCACTTCTCCTCTAATAATTATTACAAAAACTCTAATAGTACACAAACCCCTTTCTTAAAAATCTCTTAAATCAAGAACGACACATTCATATAGAGCTCACTCATCTTTCTATAATGCACTGTTATGTTTTAAATCAATAAGTTTATAAGCCAAAATGGAAAAATGCAAAATTCCTTAGTTAATAATATAAATATTAGAAATCCATTTATTTATATGACTGTGAACACCCAGACGGACAGACAGACAGTCATTGTGCATAGAATTTAAGTTAATAGTTCATAATTTTGCAAATTAAATGTTGAAATTGTATTTTAAAGAATAATAAAGTTATTTAAATAATATTCAGTAATATTTAAATTACAATACTAATAATTAAAGTTCAAACAAGACAATTTGAATAAATGTATCTAAAATAGCAAGAATGATCATTAGTAATACGCTCACTTTGACTTTAAATCTATTGTTGGCTAACAATATTAATTTTTCTTTATAAACAAACAAAACTTTTAATTATTATTGTTTCGATAAAATAGTTTTGTGTGTTTAAAAACATTGTTATAAATAGTACCTCAATTAGTGATAAGGTTATTTTTATTCGTTCTTAGTTTATATGTTGACAAAATAACATCAAAACTGGTCTTAAAGAAATATATAGGCGCGTGTCATTAACGTGTTTTAGTATAATTAGTAAGACGCGTTACACCAAAATGTACTTATGCTTGCCCCAAAATTAAACATTTTTGAACAGATTTTGTGTCAGTTTTAACCAAAGAAGCCTGAGTTTTGACACAGGTTATGCCCTGTTTTGCCCATATTAAAGCAAATCTTTCCCCATATTTTGTCATATTGGACGAAATTCAAGCCCTCTGTGCCATTATTACACCCAATTTTGACACAAATTGACTTAATTTTGGCCCAATTTCGACCCGATTATGTTCATTTTTACCAGATTATTGTTATCTTAAACGCGTCTACAGACACACAGAGTTACAGACAGAGTTACAGACAGAGTTACAGACAGAGTTACAGACAGAGTTACAGACAGAGTAACAGACAGAGTTACAGACAGAGTTACATATAGAGTTACAGACAGAGTTACAGACAGAGTTACAGGTATTTCAAATCCAATAGCTGACTTTTTAAAGTGAGCTAATAATACAAAACAAGTTAACAAATTAGTAATGCTTTTACTTTCATACCATTTTTAATTTATATATAGCTAATTCATTCTTACAAGCGATGCACATCATATTTATAAATCAGGCTTGGATAAACTACTATTCCTTTCAAATTCTAGAATGAAAAATTTGAATCAAAATAGATTTTTCAGATAAGTTCACCACACATACATATATAACCGGTCTAGAATATTTTTGAAATTAGACATGGACAAGATATACTTGACCATTAAACGAGGTTACCTAAAAAATTCCGTATTACACATTTTGTATATTTTTCCACACAAGAACATATATAACTGGTCTTAAATATATATGAAAATCAGTCATAGATAAGATATGTGTTATCACTAAATTTGTTCGCTAACCAATTGTACAAAGATTGGTAATGAAAAACATACAATATTTGAAAAAAATTAAAAAATAGGTAATGTTTATAAAAATAAAAATTCTTAGTCACAGACACACCGACAGAAAGACATTGCAAATCCAATAGCTAGTCTTTTTAAAGTTAGCCCAAAACTTTAATTTAAAAAACTCAATAATAAAATTGAATTTATTTATTTACCAAACAAAAGAGTAAAATTAAAAAACTTAACTTAACGTTAAAAAATTCGCTTGCATTGCATTTCCATGTTTATCGCAAATTTTATTGTTGACGCACTATAAGCATCTGTAAACATTGTAAAAGACTCAAATTTTTGCATAAAAGTGCCAACATAAACAGAATAAGCCACAATTAATAGTTTTAGAGAGTTTACGCGTTCTATAAATGTTTTCCCTTTTTGGGTTTTTGCATGATTAAAGCTGTGTAATTATTGATATTGATCGCTAAACTATTAGCAATTTTAACTAATTAACGTGTTTGTTGAATTTGAGATTATAGTTTTCGAAAATTTTTGAACATTTAGCATATTTGACTTGTTAATCATCTCAAAAATTTAAATTTACAACTTAATATACATTTTTTATGAAATGCAATATATTTAAATATATTTTAATTTAATTATCGATATAAGAATTATATTAAAGTGCTTTATATGTGTTTACTTCTGCGAAAAACTATCTTATTTCGCAAAATGTTGTCATTATTAGTAATAAATTTTATTAAACTTTTATTAGTATTGAATATTAATAAACTTAAAGTAATAAAATGAATAAAATAATCTAGTGGAAATAAGCAAAATAATTTTTGTTAGAACATTGTACTTGTTTTTTAATTCGCTTTAAAAAACCTTTGTTTGATCGAGGCTTTAGCTTAAGTTCGAGAATATAAAATCGTAGTTTTAACTTAGCCAATTTTTATAGTATAGTTTGGCATCTTAATAATTAAAATATTTTCTTGCAGTGTAACTAAGTTTATGAATATCTTTATATTTAGATTAATCGAAACTTATGTGTCCAAAATTTTAAATATAACATGAATATCTTATTAAGTGAATTTTAAATTATATATTTGTAAAGCTATAAGAAGTTAAATTTTAAAATCAATTTTATTTTATAACGATAAGAATTTCTGTATTTCTTCTAACGTTTCTATTTATTATTATATAGATAACTTTGTTTTTTCGATGTTTTTCGTTTAACAAAAGGAGTAATCCACTTCTTATTAATGTTCCAATGGTTTTTTAGACTGTATATAACTTATTATAATTAATACTTGCCAAAGCTTCAAAAGATGCCAAAGTATTAATAGCTGCCAATGCATTTATAGTAGCCAAAGCATAATTAGTCACAGAAGTTTTAAGTTGCCAAAGCATTATTACTTGATAAAAGTCACAATAATAGATATTTAATCTGATCGATGTAATATTTATTCTTAGTAATATTCTATTATACACTTTTACAAACATAACATTATAGACTTGTAACTAAATCAAGACAAACTATATAATTTTTGCAATCAAATCATATAAACACTCTTAAATATTTTATTTCAATTAATAGTTTTTCAAATTAAGTTTATACTTATAATTTCCTTTACATTCATTATAAATTACTAATAATCGACTAAAATATATTATATTCTAAAAAATAATACTTTCGAGTGATTTTTCAAAAATTTTATGAGAACCTTTTTATTTTATTGAAAAAAAATTTGATTATGCACAGTTTATTAATTTTTTTCCACATCTTAAAAAACTATATAGTTTAATAAAATTGAATTTGTATGTAATCCTTATGCGTTTGAACAACAGTTATCTTTCTATTAAGAAAGTTAATACTGATCTTTTTATCTGACTGCAAATTTCAGATATATGGATTTGGAAATTTAGTCCGTCTGTATGTCCATTTTTCCGTCCGACTTTCCGTCCGTCTGTCGAAAGTGCACTCTTATTCTAATAAAGGGATTTTTCCAATTTCTTATATAATTAACGGATATTGACCTATTTCTTATTCTAATTAAGGGAATTTAACGATTTCTTATGTTAATAAAGGCATTTCTGGTTAAATTTATAAATGTCAATATGAACAAACGTAATCTCAATATTGTTATTAAAATAGTCAAAAAATGGCCAAAATTGGGTTAATTTAGGCAAAAAATTGCCATGAATAAGATTTTTAACTTTATTGACGTCATCTGATAATTGACTCAAAAAAGTTATTTCTAGTTTCTAAATAGCAAAAAAGGTATAATTATTTGAAAAATTAGGCAAAAATGACGATAATTAGAAATACAATGTGAGTGGCTTCTGCCGCTATTAGCTGTAATATATGTATCAAAATAAATATAAAACTGGTTAAATCAGGCATTTACAGAAATTGTCAAAACTTAAGTTAAAAAATCAGTGGCATCTGCCAGATTTTGGAGGTATTTAAATGACTTTTAGATTCATAATTGTTAAAAACTCAGGTATAAAGAGTCAAATTTCATGTCAAAATTATCTAAATAAAACTTAAAACTTAAGTGGCATCTGCCGCTAAAGTATATGGTATATTACATTATTACAGAACATAAAATTCTGAAAAGGTAAAAGGGCGAACAGAGTGAGCGAGCGACCAAATGCATACTGAACTTAACTTAACAAAGTTAGATATTATGACCGTATCGACCTTGTTTAAGTTTACAGGTGGAAAATTGTTATCTTTAATTAATGTCACTTCAATATAAATTCTCAATAAGCATTTTATTTATGTTTATTAAAATTGGTCATTACTAAAATGCATCTTAATTTTTAATTTTTTGTTTATCTTATTTAAAATCAATTATATTTTTGTTTTTTCTTATAATTTATGCAAAAAATTATAGATCAGGTTAAAAATTATCTAAATTAGCTAATAATGTAGGGAAATGATAATCGTTTAAACTCAAAATCATTTAAAATCAGATAAATAAATTGATAATAATAGCTTAACAACGCAGAATAAAATATTTTAATTTTTTGTTCGAAAATTAATCTTATAAAAAATAATTTGTTTTGCAGAACATTTTGAATTAGTTCATTAATCTTAATTAAATTGAATGAGTTAACTCCTTAAAGAATCTCTTTAAGTTAAGCAACCATTTATAGTATTAATAAACGAATTAAAATCATAAGTAACAGGTTTTTAAAAGCTTTAAAAGCACTTTATCGCCTTCCATCGAGAACACATCTTTTTTAATTTTAGGAAAAGCTAATCCTCGAAACAGAATAGTTAAAGGAGAGGGTGAACTTTTAGCATTATACAGTGAATAACAAATGTTTATAAAGATGTTATATTGGATTGTTATATATTGCCACCTGGTGGCTTAAAAGTGTCGTATTTAGCTGATTTGCATTACAATGCAACAAAATATATTAATCTTCGAATATTGTGAAATGCTAGCTAAGCTTATAAAGAGCAAATTAACAAACTGTAAAATTCAAACTTAACGTTTTCATTGAACTTATAAGAATTTTTCGATGCTTAAACAATTTGTCAAATTGATCGAAATACCAAAATATTATATTTTGATAGTTAAATCAATTTTCAATCTAATATTATTAACGATAACTTTATTGTTTTACAAAAACATGAACAAAAGGTTGACGCAAAAACTGGGAATGCTTGGCAAAGATGGTTTCTATAATAATTTTGACTTATGAAATTTATAGAAATTAAGTTTATAAATAATTTTGTTAAATATGAAAACTATCTACAAAGTACTTGTATAATAAACAAAAATAAACCTAAAGTTGTTCGATTTCCCGGCCACCTCTGTCTAAAAAATCAGTTAAAAATGCGAACATTATTTTACAAACTGTATATCTAAAATCAATTTGGTTTAAACAACTTTTAATATAATTAAAATATTTTTAAAATGGAAGAAAATACACAATCAATAATTTTTGCTCACGTTTCTTACTTCGTATTTTACATTAATAATGAGGTATTTAAATTATTACTAAACGTTTCTAAAATTTTATAATTTAAACTTTAGACTTTTTTTCTACATCTAATTTACATTCATATAAAAAAGTTTAAATGACATTTAATAAACTTATTTAATTGAATGGGATTAAAAGGAATTAACGAATCACGAATAATAATAAATAAATTGCCACATTTAAGTAGCATTTCATCGCACACTCTCCTTAAATATATAATTGTTATTAGATTCTAGAAAATCATTTCAATAACGTAATGAAGCAATTCCCTCTATTATTATAGAGTTGACAGAGAGATATCCATTCCCAAAACCTTACAAATGCTTTTTTTAGTAAGACAAAATTTACATGTTTTTCCAATGTAAAATTAAACTTAAAAATGAAATTAAATTGTGATTAACATGAATCAAATTTAATCAAACTTAATATAAAATTTTAATATAAACAATTTATAATTTATTACAATTTAGCTTATTTAAATGAGAAATTTTGTAACATAATTTAAGTCTAAAAAATTGATTTCAATAAAAATTAAAAGCTGTAATTGAATACTCAAATTAGTAATTTAGATGACATTAAAAACTGTTTCTAGTTATATTTGGCATTGTTAAAAAAACTTATTTTATATTTAATATATCTCAACCTTAAAATAAATTTTCATTAAATATTAAAAAAACCTACAGTTAAAAATTAGTGTTGTTTAAGTTTTTTGTTGAAAACTTAGTAGTTATATTGTTTACTAATCAAATTTTAATTTTGCTTTTCTATTACTTTTATTTTGAGTTTTATTATAATTTATATTGTCTTTTACTTTTTCTTATAACCGTTGAGAACAATGCAAATTCACATGTAACAGATGACACAAATTCTTGCATGTCACAACATTAGTATTCTGAACGGTCGTATGAAAATAACAGGGTTATACACTAACTGAGGATGCCTATAAACTATAATTACAGCCACGCGTCCACTAATTAAAATATTTTGATAAACATATTTGTAATTACTTATTTCATTAATTAACATACTTTCTCTGATAAAATAAAATTCTGTAGCGGTAAAACATTTTCTTTAGTTAGTGACATGATCGACATTTATACCAAATGATTGGTAGTTTATGTTGGACATTTTCATTGATATCACTTATAAATGAAGTAATATAACTGACGTGACAATTAATCTCCACATTGTATTCAGAGCTTTGAACATCAAACGTTCACGTATGTAAATTATTAGTAATTTTACGATCTACTTGAATAGACAATAGTTCCCAAGTATTATCACAAGATTGAAAAAATTCTCGAGGATAAAATAAGTTGTTATTTATAAACTAATAATACTTTCGTATTTGTAAATAACAAGTTGAACTTTTAGTTCTCCGTTTTCCAATATTTTATTTTCATTGTAAAAACATTTGCAAATATTAGCTTAGTAGGTCATTTAATTTTAAAAAATTTTAAGCAAATTATAAAAAAAGATCATTTAAATAATAATATTTTTAAAAAAGTAAGTTTAAATGCAATAAAATTGTAACAAATATCTGTTATTGTCACAGTCAAACAAAGTCTTACACGCAGTCATACACAGTCATACATACACAGCCATACTTACACAGTCAAACATTGCTATATGCACATTCATACACACAGTCATACACACGGTCATACACACAGTCATACACTCAGACATGCACAGTCATACATACAGTCTTAGCTACACAGTCAACCTCGCACTGACATAGTCTTAAAAAAAGTCAAACACAGTCAAATAAACAGTCATACTTACACGGTCAAACATTGTTATACGCACAGTCATACACATAGACATACACACATTCATACACACAGCCATACTCACAGTCATTCAAACACTTTTAAGTTTACACACATACAATCATACAGTCATATAGCTTTTTTACTTTAAATAAAAGTATTTAAGAAACCGTCCTTTAATGTTTTATTTCATAATAGCTTTAGTTATTGTATAGATTACTTCACTATTAAACAACAATTGATTATAAGTGAAGTAACGACATTTTTGTTAAAATCTAAGTGCTTAATTAAGATTGAGGTAAGCCAATATTGATTAATTGTTACTTTATCTATTTATATTTTTCAAATTTTTTTATTTCAAATTAAGTGAATTGAATTAAGTAGGGTCTTACAATATGCCTCCAAAAAAATAAGCAGTGATTTCAAATTTGCTTTATTGGGATAAGATTAACGAGAAAAACAAGAAACAACTCGAAAAGGAAGAATCTGAAGAAATAGAGGCGAGGCTATTTTAGAAATGGAATCGATGTAAGTCGTATAAAATACTTGATATTTGACCAAATTTCAACTTCTGGCCAATTCTAATATACTATGAAATACATTAATAAAAATAATGGAAAAAAATTTAACTCATATTAAAAACAAGCTAAACAGTTTTCTACTTCTAGTCAAATTTAACGTATGACAAAATGTAATTGCCATTGAATTTAATAAGGAGTTCTAAAAAATAATAGAAAAATTTCATTTAGATTTCTATCTGAGTTCAGAATGTAATAAATTAATTTTTAACTTATATGAAAACTATTATTAGCATTATGAGTTAATTGAATTTTTTCTTTTAAAAATTTTAACATTTTATTTATTTACATTTGAATTTTCAATACTGAAAAATAAGATATTAAAAAAGTTATTTTTTATTTATATAATAAAGCATTTTGGTTCTATGGTTTTAAGTGAAAATATAACCAAAGGAGTTATTAAGTTAGGTAATTCTTTTGTAAATCTGAGTCTATGAATTGCCATAACGAACCATGTTTTGTTTCTTTCTGTATTCATAGTCTAAATACTTTCATCTTCCAATATAAATACAGGTGGTTTTTCATTGAAAGTTACAGATTTAGCTGAAACATTATGTTTACATGATTCTATGACACAAACAGTTTGATTTCTTCTCTATACAATAGTTTATTATAAAGTTTTCTCAATAATAACTCTTTATAGTTAACGTCAGAAGAAAACAAATTAAAGAAATTAAAGCATCGTTAAGTTTTCTGTTCTGAATGCCATATACACTATGCATAATTTTCCACATGTATTTGATTTGTTACTTTGTATTTGTTTTTATTATTAAAAAACTTATTACTATGTCCGTTGATAAATAATAATAAATTACTGTTCAATTGTTTTTTCCAAATGAAATAAAATACTCAAGTACCCCGTTAGATGCAATATAAAAAACTTCCCAATGTTTACCAGGTAAAAACGAATTGTTTATAAATTTTTTTACCGCAGTGATTAGTTGATCCAAATTAAAACTAAAGGCATAAAACTTGTATCCATCTTTAAAATTAGCAAAAGATGATTTAAATAGTAGTTCAGTTTTTGTTTGATTTATGTTTGGATAATACTCAACCATTTCTCTAGCAAATATATCCTTTGAGTAATCTGGCGCATATGGTATCGATAGGTACAAAATTCCATTCATGTGACATGTTAAATAATTAAACTCATAGTTTTTAAACGAGAGAGGGTTTTTAGTGTATTCTCCAAGTTGAAGATTATGCTGTCAAATTCCAATTATTAGATTTCAAGGGAGTATATCCATAAAAATAATATCTACAACAAATGTTGACTGACTTGGGCTAAGTGGAAATGTTTTGATTTCCCCTCTATTTGATATTTACAACTCCTTGTTTGTAAAATATTTCTATGTGCGTTCAGTATACTTGAAATGACAAGTTATTTTCTAACAAACAAAGAATCATTTTTTACAAGCACATTCTAACATTCTATAACATTCTATATAAGATCTATAAGCGTATTTGTTAGATTATTGACTAATTAATGTATTGTTTAAGTATATTTCGACTTGATCAAACGTTGTATTCAGCCAATAGTTTATCATATAGAACCTTCCGTTTTGTGTTTCATTATACGGCGTTCCATTTTCTTTTACAATATTTGCTTTGTTGATTAGTTTTTTATACAATCTTATTTAAATTCAGTTTTTTTCAAGAGTAATTATCTATTTACTATTTTTTGAGTTTTCGAATTTATCTCAAATAATTGAGAGTATCATATTAAATGTTATAAATTAGTATGGATTAGAAACTCAATAAAAAAAGTTTCAATTTTGTTTATAATATTTGTTATAAAGTACAAAAAAATTTAAAAACGCAATAAAATAAAAATATATGTTTACTTAATTTAATCTATTTCTACTTCAAGTTCAATTACATTGAGATTTACTGGCATAATCCATACAATAATTTCAATCAATACGTTTTACAACTACTTTCTTTGTTTCTTTGATTCGATGGTATCCAACAGGATTTGGCTAAATAATTATTGAACTGAAGATTGCGGCAAATGCCATATAAAATTGAGTGAAATAAGACTTTAGTTAATTTAATGCATTGATAAGTTTTGAAAACCGATCGAAAATATTTTCAAATAATTTAAATTAAAACTGTTACAAACAAATTAATAAAACTAAATATCTTTTCTAACTTCAAATTTAAACATTTAATCATACAACTAAAGTGAAAACGAGAGCGATTTGTGATACGAGAAGTAAGAGTCGTATATAAAAAAATTCAAATCGATTTTGCGCGGAAATACCAATTCTATCATACTATTTCCATTCGTTTAAAAGAAAACTCTGATAGAATTATTTTTTAAAGTTCTACTGGGATCAATTATTCATTTAATCGCATTTATTTAATGTTTTGAACTAAAATTGGATAATTTACTTTTAACTGAATAAAAGTTGATTCAAATTCTGAATCATTTCGTGTTATAAAAATATGATACATAAATTATGAGATTTATGCTTGAATTTAGTTTTAATTTAAAAAAATTAGGCAGTTATATCTTTAATATATTCAATTGATTATAATAAAATCAAATTTTTTTATATGACAAACAAATAAAATAAAGAAACAGTTAATATCGGATCAAAATATTTCATTTAAAAAAATATAGTTCCCTATCATTGATTTATTTGTTTTACAGTTTAAAATATAACTTTGAATGAATTATTAATTTATGAAATTAATTATGCATTTAATAAATTTAAATATAAATCATATTTTTACCTTGATACATAAACTTATGATAAGACTAATTCTCAAGTTTAAATGTTTATTAAAAACTTGAAATATAATAATAAGGTTTAAAAACAGAAATTTAACTTTAATTTTAAACATTAAGACAGTATAAATCTTTTAAATTACACAATGTTTCAAAGTATTCGTATTCTTGATCATTGCATACACAAATTTTTTTCATTTTTAGTTTTTGTGGAAATAAGAATTTTATATAGATAAATAATATTTACAAATTTATTAAAATTTAAAATTCATCGTCTTTAAATGATGTTTTAGTTATAAATTTAATTTATTAAAATTATTTTTCAGATTCAAAACTTAATAATTAATAACTTTTTAATTGTCTAGTTCAACCAGTGTTGTTTAAAAGAATATTAAACAATTAAGAACCACTTCAAATTTCTATTTTACTGCAAGTTCAGACAAAGTTATATTATAGGGCTCTTGTTTATTTCCTTCTGAACACATATCATCATTATGTATTTACTTGAAAACATATGGATCAAAGTGAGCATTCTAAAGTTCTGACTAGTTTATATTTTATCTGACATTACATATTTATGCCTTTACATAATAAAAAATAATTTTATACTTTAACTATATAAATTAGATAAAAAATTTATTGAACATAATAACTAAAAATAAACAAATTTAATTGATTATGCGATAACATTATTTAACTTCAACAATTCAGCTTATAGTTTGATCGATCAGTATATTACAATAATGGCTATAATAACAAAGTATATTTACATGGAAACGCGAACGGTAAACGATTTAACAATTATTTTAAGTTTTAAAAATTAAGTTTGTATAATTAATCACAGTTAAAATATTTCTATGATAAATGTAAGCTAAAACTTTAGTTATGCTAGTAATTTGCTTTTGGTTTTTTCGAATTTTTAATTAAGCTTGTATTTTACTTTTGTTTTAAGCAAAAGTGAAATTAATATATTTATTTGCTTAACATTTTTGTATTTTTAGTTTTAAACAAACAAAAGTTTAAAAAAAATCATTGTTTAGTTAAAGTTATCATTATTATTTTAAGTATTTTAATACATTCTTGCGAATTGTACTTCAGTGAGTGTTTAGTAAACTTTTTTCATTCTAAGATTTCTCTATCGATCAGTTGACATCAAAATATTGTTCTTAAGATTTGTCTTGTTATTAACAAGTTGTAACATTATTTTTATGTTTTTTTTCAGCAAATTCGTCTTATTTGTATTAAGTTTAACCCAATTTAATACTTTTTTAAAATATAAAATCCAATTTTGACCGAATTTAGCACCAATTTTGATTATTTTTACGTTGATTTTAAAAAAGTCTACATAGTTAGAAACAAACACACATGAAATCCAATAAATGACTTTTTTTAGAAAGTGAGCTAATAAATAACAAAATGTATAATTTATCAAATTAGTCTTATTTAATGCTTAGAAAAAATAAATAGTTTTATTTAATATCAATTGAACTATAGTTCATTTTTTTACTTTTCCATAGTAACTATTGGATTATATTTTTAAAGTATTTTATATCTGACTGCAAATTTGTCAGATTTATGGATTTCATTATGTCTATCCATCCGTCCGTTTGTCCGTCTGTGTAGACTCATATGCTAATTCTGTGTATTTGATCTTTATTCAAATAAAGACAATTTACCAGTTTCTTATTTTAATAAATGTATTTTAATCTTTTTCTAATGCTAATTAAGGGATATAACCTATTTCTTACTTTAATGAAAAATTTTCACCATATTCTTATGCTAATTAAGGGCAATAATATAAAAGATAAGCTCCAATATGGCATTAAAGGGTCCATTGTGTCGATATAGGCAAGAATCTTATAAAAATCTTAAAATTCTGAATCAAAATAAAAAAACAATTTCATTCTTCTAAATCCGAAAGAACTTGTTTTAGTGTTGTTTAACAATTTTAAAGAATTTAAAAAAACAAGAAAAAAAGTAAAAATAATTTTCACAACACTGTAATTTCACTATTAAAATGAAATTAATAGCAAAAAAATTGATATATTATTAAAAACAGAAAACAAGAATGATTTTACAATGCCTTTAAATCTATTATTGCCTGCATTATTGATTACTAATTTTTAAACAAAACTTTAACTTAATCTTATTTAGAAAAATATTATTATTTGATTTAATCATTGCTATTACTAGTACTTTATCGAATGTTTAGGATATTTTTATTATTACTTTGTTTCGCTGTCAAAAAAATAACAATACAACTGCTCTTATAAGCAAAATAAATTAAACACGTGTCAAAACAATTTATTTTAAGTAGTAAGAAGCCAAAACTAACTAATATTTTAATCGATATTAACCATTTTAGACCATATTATGTATAAAAAAAAATAAATCACTAAATATCTGTCACCAAATCAAGTTCAAACTGACCAAACGAAAAATACAAATCATATAGATGTATATTAAAGACATATTATTCATTTAAGTTTAAAGTCGCTCAATTCTTACATGACCTTAAGGCTTTAACAAACGAATTATCATGTAGATCAGACAACACTATTGATCAGTAAAACCGGAATTTAATACATACAAACCAAAAACTTTCTGTTAAAACGATTCAACAATGAAAATAACTTTTGTTCAACTAGTAAAGGAGTACGTTCTGATTAATTTTTACTAAAATGTCAATATTTTCATTGTTAATTTTAACTCTATATTGACAACTTCACGATGTTCAACCAATTGTTCCGCTTTTATTGCATACTAGGATAATCAGTTACGTTCACCACAAATTAACTCATTTAATTCGTTGTTTTTGCCAATAATTGCCAAATATTAATTAAATTTTCTTTTTCATTGAAATTTACGTTTTAGCTAATATAATAAAAGTGACAGTTATTTGTTGTCACTTTTAAATGCTAAACTTATGCTATGTTTAACGTTATTAAACCATTCATTTCCATTAAAATGCGCCAAATCTCAGTTGCATTGAATTATATGGAATCAAGATCTTAGTATTTGATAATACATTTTTCAATTTCATCAATTTTTTAATATTATTTATCAAGTTTGTAAGCATTCATTAAAATATTTAAGAAGAAATAACTATATTTTTATTAACGAACTATGCTTTTCATATAGTTTTTGATAACCATTTTCTGGGATTTAAAATATAAAAATTTAAAAATTTGACATATTTAGATGTTTGTGTTCATTCGAATAAATCTCTACTTGTGTTTGAATTTCTAAAATGATTATTCAGACACAACGCGGTATGACATGTGCTCAAGACATACCATGATGTTGTTTGGATTTGGACAAAACGGTGCACATTCACTAGGATCAGATCGAAACCCTTCTTTATCTGAGTCTCCGCTGTTGTAAACCTGACGTTTGTTCAGATAAAACGCGGTTTGACATTTTTTAAAAATCATTTTTGTTGATTATAACAGATCAAAAGACACAACGAGGATTGATATGTGCTCAATGCCTTCCATTGTGTTGATGGGAACCTTTCAAAACGAAGCACATTCACAATGAACAGATCGACAGTCCTCTTCCTTTGAGACTCCGCAGCGGTCAAACCGACGATTATTAAGAAACAACTAGGTATGACATGTGCTTTAGACCCACCATTGTGTTGTTTTGAAAATGTCAGAACGAAGCACATCATCTAAGAGCAAATCTCCACCCCTCTTTATCTGAGTCTCCATTGTGGTGAATCTAAGATTTGTTCAGACACAACACGGTATGATATGTATATAAAGAATAAACTTTTATAAAACAAGTCGTTATGATTTACATTTTGTAATAAAAACTACAGTTGAAACTATAGATCAGGGCCCATAGATTCTAGAGCGACGTGTTGAGCTAGAATTGTGAAAACTGTTAAGCTTGACTTATAATAGTTTTCTATTATACTTGTTTGATCGAACATATTTATTTTTTAATTGTTTTATAAAAGTTTTTTTTGAATAATTTGATTAATTATATCAATTAATTGTGTATCGTTTTAATTACAAATCGAGCTTATTAGTAAACTGTAAACCTTAAATTTTTAGATTTATCGAACTTGAAAGAAATTAAAATATTATTGTATCGGGATAAAAAGATGGAGATTATTTTACAATTTAATTAAACTTTAGGAAAATTTTTGGAAAAACTTGAAACCTGATTACTGCTTAAAATATTCTTTAAAAATAAAATTAAATATATATATTACACTCAAATCATTCATTTTAATGATTATTTTAAAAACAAAAATACATTTAGTTCAATTAAATACAGAATAATGACCTTCAATTATTTATCTGATATTAAGATATTTACTTCACTTATTTTGTACATTTTAGCCTTTTTTTGAAATCTTTTACACAATCTTCATAAAAATAATTAAATTTTGTAAATACTACCTCAAAATTTTAACAGATTTGCAAATACCAAACAACAAATCTATCATTGAGAAGCAATAACTACTTTGATGTGCTAAAAGTACGTCATCTTATCTTTGGGTAAGCATACGGTCTCGAGAGTTTACTTAGTTAAGACGTCGGCAATCTACGCAAAGTCGGACTTTGCCGTTCTTCTTTGGTACAAGACCATTCCTCTTGACCAAGGTGATCGTGAAGGTCTGATAATGTAATTTTATAACATTTCTAGCACTTGTGTTTTAATCTTTTTCGTGTATTTTATCGATGTTCGATTAGACGGTGTGTATATTGGTTTAATGTCTGTTTCAATGGCACGTTTTATGCTCTAAGACAATCCTATCTCTAAGATCTTGTGCGAACAAGTCTTTTTTTAATAAGTTTGTAACGGTTTATTTTTCTATAATAGAGCCGGACAGTACATTGAACTCACATTCTTTCTTTTCAGCTTCTTTTTGTGGTTCGATGAAATGAAATAAACTGTCCTTGTTTCTTGCTTCTGAATGTCTTCCTTTATTATTCACTTCGTTAATATTTATTAATTTATATGAAGGGTTTTTAATTTTTATGTAACAATAATCTTCATTTATTAAGTCTCATCTTCGATTTGTAGACAAGTTTTATTAAGAAAATCTTCATTTTGTTCAAATAAACATGTATCGTAAACCGTATTTGACGTAGAAATTTTTAAATTGTTATTCTCGTAGTGTTTAATTTCTAACAATTATGGGGTAAAATATCGTGTTACTTATTCATTTATCTAGAAGATTGTTTAAATGTTTCTCATAAAACTGATAAACATCCAACTTGAAAACCGATGCATTTAATGTGTCCATTAAAGAGACTGGATGTGAACTCAAATAATACTTTTCCAATAACTTTTGTGAAGACTACGCTGTAAGATTCCAGTAAGTTTATTGATGAGGTGTTGCTTAGTAAATTTATAAAACAAGAAAAATTAACCAGAGTTCAACAAATAACATTAAATCTGCATTCATAAAAATTGGGTCGTAACGTATATAAACATAATATTTACCCAGCGTTCTAATATTATTGTATATTATTTTTGCTTCTATTGATTATATGTCGAAAGAAACGTAAAAACAAAAAAAAGGCAGCTGTCTATTTTAATCTCGATATATAGTTCTCAACTAATAGCACAGAAAAAGTTTCAGTTGGTTTACCCAAACAATCCTTCAATAAATAAACCTTCAGTTTATCAAACCGACTACTAGCAACGTTAACATTATAACGAAACATTCGTTAAGACAGTTTTACTACAACTGTCATAGCACAGTTCCTTAGATTTATAGATTGTAATTGAGTCAGCGGGGACCAACGATTGCTTGCGCCTATCTCGAAAGTTTTGATTTTTTATTGCTGAAAATTCACGTGTTATCAAATACAATCGGTGTATAGAGGTCTTTATATATGCAAAGTTTCACTAACTTCGCAAACTAGATGCTCGTTAATTTACCAGCGGTTCTATCAAAAAAAGCTATCCAGAATCTTATTTGTTATCAGATATTGATGTTGATTTCTTTATAAACCCATTTGCTCTAATAACAAGACAAGGTTCGACATTAACTGTTATCTTATAAATCGTACTATCTTTTGCTATCATTGCTGATGGTATGCTCATGGTTTTAGTACTATGAAGATTTTTAACTGTTTTCAAATCATAAGTTTTCACCTAGTTTGATACATCACCCACAGCAATTAATTCATTAAAATTAAAATATATTATCAATTGTCTGTAATTATGTAAAATTATATATAATTTTTAATCAAATTTAATTAAAATACCATTTTCATTAATTTTAATTTATATAAAATATTAATATTATATTGGTATATTTAGTTTTTAATCAATAAAAATAATAGAAAGTTAGAAAAAACTAATTTTAAAAGCTCTGATAATCAATGGTTCCGCTGTCGACTTTTTCGAAATTGCAACTGTCTTCTTGAGGTCGAAGATTTTGTATTAATACAACTTTTGGTTAGAAATTGTTTAGCAAAGTTATAAATATATTAAATAATTCAGCAAAAATTCAGATTAATATATTACTTATTTTAATATACAATAAATTACTTTTCATTCAAAATATTTAGAATATTTTACGGCGAAAAGTATCCAATTTGATAAAATATTAATTTAAGGTCAAAAACTATATTTGCGCTTTAAATTTTTCATTACAGTTTTTATCACATGTAGTAATGTTTAACTAGTATTGTTCTAATTTTTAATACCTAAACTGGATATAAAACAAGGAAGACACACTCATATAAAACTTCCTTTTTAATAGTTTTATTTAAGATTATAA
Source organism: Phthiracarus laevigatus (assembly GCA_034700185.1). NCBI lineage: Eukaryota > Metazoa > Arthropoda > Arachnida > Sarcoptiformes > Phthiracaridae > Phthiracarus > Phthiracarus laevigatus. The sequence goes on from JAQIXJ010001122.1 coordinate 20,116, forward strand.
GTTTAATGATAAAACGTATTTTTAAAGTTAATCTACAGTTTTTTATATATCAAAATTAATTAATTTAATAAAAGTGCACAGTTCTCTGGTCGAGCTAATACGAACGGATGGACAGACAGACAAACATGGTCAAATTCAAAAGCTCGCTTTTTTCATAAAAGTGAGCTAAAAAATTTATCATTTCATTAATTGATTTTATGCCATTTAAATAATAATGCCATTTAATTAGTATTCGTTAAAATGAGCAAATTGAAATTCAATTTCAATAAAGAAAAACATCAAAATTGGAATTGATATGTAATTTAAATTAAAACAAGATCGATACGGTCATAATATCTGACTTTGCTAATTAAATTTTAGTAAGATTATGGTAGCTCCCTCTATTCGTTCGCTAGCTACTATTATTTTATATTTTCTGTTTTAAGTTTTATTTTATGTTAAAAGCAGATGAAATCAAAAACAAATCGCTTTATTAGCGTTTATTTTTGACATATTTGCCGAATTTCCCCTATGTCGACTAGATTTTGCCACTTTTTTGAGATTAAAAATTTATTTTTACTGAAAATAGCGGCATATGTTACTTTTATTATTCATCAATCTTTGTCATTTAATCCTAGTTTTGCATATATCGTCCAGTTTTTTGGTTATTTTACCATTTGGAGTCTCCAAGTCATTAATATTAAAACAAAAACTGGCATATGCCACTTTAATTATCAACCAAGTTATGTCATTTCAACATAATTTTGGCTAGTTTTTCGAAAATTTTTTGCTGATTTGAGTCAAGTCACTATTTTTATGGCAAAAACTTGCATGTCCCACCCAAAATTAGTTCTCAAATTTGGTCATTTTTGCCTTAGTTTGTCTTTTTTGGCCAGTTTTTTCGCTATTTTGAGCCTATAATTTGCTATTTTTAGCCTAAATGCTGCTATTTTTTAAACAAAAAACATCACATGCAGCTCATTTTAAACTTAAATTTTGGCTATTTTAATCAGAATCTTGCCTATTTTGTCACAATTTCGGCCATTTTTGACTCCTTATAAGCCAGTTTTGAGAATACAATTTGAGTTTGTGACCATATTATTTGTCCTTATTAACCTTAAAATCCCTTAATCAGGATAAGAAATAGGTCAAAATCCCTTTATTAACATGAGAAATTTGTGAAATCCCTTTATTAAAGTATAGGTCAAAATCAATTTATTAGCTAAAGAAATAGGTCAAAATAGCTTTATTAACATAAGAATTTGGTTAAATTCCATTATTATATTTAAGATCCAAATCCCTTGAAATTGAAACGTTTTCTATGACGTTTTACATGTGATTCTTTTGAAAGTGGGACATTTTTGTTTGCTTAGTAAAATGAAAAAGAACATAAAATTAATTCATAATAAGACAATTAAATAATCTCAATCTAGTAATATTGATATGTTAAATTTAATACAAAGCTTAATTAAGGTTATCTTAAATTTTCGACTCAAGTTCTAGCCTAAACTTTGTATAATCAATAACAAGAACAACACATTCAAAGAGAGTTCAGTTTTTACTAGTACAATCTAAACTAATAAGAAGGGTTGTGAAAATCGTTAATTAGCGATTGAATAAAACTGTTTTAATTTCTATAAAAAACTCATATGTCTACTAATGCATTAGCAGACTCAACTGTTTCTTAGAAAACGCTTTATTCAAAATTTTTTTAATTACTTTTATCGTAAAAGCTTCTTAAATAGATATCACTTGCACTCGATCGGAATAGATTTGTTTTTCTTCTTTATGCTATCTTTATTGCTCATTTCAGAAATACCGTCGAGTTCCTCTTCGTCCGGTTTGACAGTTATTACTGAAAGACCAACCTCTGAAGGCTCTAAATAATAATATTTATATATTAAGTGTGATTTTAAATATAATACTTTTTTAATCAATTAATCCATCAATATTTGTTTTTCATTAAAGAAGAATTGTTTATTTATTGCAATATGTTTATTTGTTTGTTTATTTATATATTTATTTATTATATATTTATTTATTATATATTTATTTATTTATTCATTGTTTATTGCAATTCATTTATTGCAATTATCATCATCAAACGTTTTATTGATGATTATAACTGCATTATCAAACCATAACTTATTTGTCTAGAATTGAATTCGCGGAAAAGTAATTAAAAATGAATTAATTATAAGTAACTAGTAAACCCATCTGCGACCATTTGCTAATAAGCCTTAACCTTACAATCATAAAAATATATATATTTAATATTTAATTTGAATATATTATTTATTGTTCGTCCGTATAACGTTTATATATTATACATTTTGATATATGCTTTGACCGTTATATTTTATTTTCCTCTTCAGTTTCTCGCGAAATACAACAATGTTTTAAAATTGTTAATACATTTTAGATATTGTTAGGAATATGCAGTACAAATAGCTTATTTAAGTATATTAATAGAACGTGAAACTGAATTATTTTGTTTGCGGACAGAGAGAGATATCAATTAACAAATTATAAACAAAACCAAAGTTTAAATGCAAGCAAAAATAATCAAATAATTTATTTCTACCACTTATCGATAAGTCATCACAAACACCCATTGTGGTTTACTCTCAATATTGAGCAAAGGCAAAACTTTGGAACAATTGATTATCTAATATTATTAATTTAATAGCAAAATTTTAATTTATATTTATATACTAAAATAATAAAACGTTGGAATAAGAAAAAAGTGAGAGCATCACTGAATTTCATTCTTTGTTTTATTTAAGAATTAACTTGAAACATTTTTAATTTACTTATAGATTTGTATAGCAATAAGGAAGTTTATTTACAAATTTAATTTCTTGATACCATGTACTATATTTGGTATTTTCTTGTGGAATTAACTTTTGAATACTTTGTTGGGATCTATGCTTGATTATCTTGTTATCGTAACCAAATTTGAATGGTTTATTGTTTTATCAAAACGTAATACTAAATTATTGAATAAAAATTCTAGTCAGTACAACCATACTATTTCAGTGTTATTATATACAATTTATTCCATTCAATGATCAAATAAATGCATAAAATCAAAATAAAGAATGAATACAATTAAGTATAATTATTAATAACTATTATAATTAAAGAAGTTTAAATTTCATAATCAATAAATATTTTATTGAAATAAACTTTTAACAAATTGAAAAATTTATAATTTCTGACTAGTGTGACCATCTGTTCTTAAGTTAAACCGGGAGAATTTTCAAATTTTAAATATTTTCGCCTGGAGTTGACCGG
>JAQIXJ010001123.1:0-23353 GCA_034700185.1 Phthiracarus laevigatus
TGTTTAACTTTAACTCTTAACTTTAACCGGTTAACCTGTTAAGTCAAAAGTTAACCGGTTAAAATGTGCATCTCTAGTCTGTCCGTCCGTCCGTGACGGTGTCCGCAGTCTTATATTGATTAAATGATTGCACATATTTCTTATATTAAATAAGGGATTTGAAGTTTTTCCATATTTGTTTTAAGCCCCGTATATTTGCTACAGTCATATGCATGAACCTATGAAAAAGTGAGCTCTCTATTAATGTGCCGTTCTTGTTATGAGTATAATTTAGGGCTAAATAAAAAATAGAATATATCTATTTTCTTGAGCTATTTTTAAATTGAAAAATCAATCCCAAACTACTTTCGTTCTTTGTTTTTAACGATCTTAATGCGATACTGTTATTTGTAGATACATATATAATACGAGAAAAATAAGCATTAATAGCTTCAAACTGAAATCTGTAGATGATTTTATTTACTTGAGCAATAAAAATTTATTGTTTATCTCGCCCTTAAACAGTTTGTAAATATTTATATCCTCATTATATTTTAACTTTACTAAACATTAATAGCAGCGAATAATCAAGCATATTATAGCCATAGTAACTAACTTTTGGCCATCAAATTCCATTTAGTTCGAAGGAAACTGACCAGAAAAATATTTACTTCTTGAGTTTACAATATTTAGCGCTGTAAACAAATTCTTTCTACAGGCGTTCAAAACAACAAAAGATATTGTTAAGAAACTTAGCACTTAAGAAATATTAAATTTCAAATTATTGTCATACGTTTGATCGCGTTTTAAATTTTTCTTTCATTGAAAAATGAACTATTTTTTTATTAACCTAGACCTTGGCCTAGAAACTTTGATGATGTCAAAAACTCGAATCAGATATCGATTAACACTGAATACGAAGTTATTTCATGTTTCCTAACTTTGTATCAGTCTTATGGTTTGATTTCCAAAAGATTTTGTTTGACAATAATAATTGACTAGAGATTTTCTTTTTTTGCGCTTCAAAGAGTCGTCTTTCAAACTTTTGGCTGTACTTTGTTAATAGAGATTATCATTAATTACGAAATTCAATATTTTTACTGAAATAACGTTGACTATCGTGTTTTAGGGTAATGAAAATTTTCCCCGTTCATTAAATTATTTAATGAACAATTTTGAAAAACATGGATCAAATTTCGCGTAAAGGCAAAATATTTTTATATTCGATTTCAAAAAAAATTCGTACGTAACAAAATCTATTTCTTAAACTATTATTTTTTAATAAAAATTAATTATTTTTCTTAAATTATTTATCAAAAGCCCCAATAACTCATTAATACGTGTATGTTTATTAAATTGTTTTAAATTTTATTGACTGAATAGTGAACCCGAAAAAAATTAAATTTCAAAATGGTTTTAAAATGCAAGAAAATGCTTTTATGAAGAGGCTTTTTTGAATGAACCGTTTTTTAGAATCTATAGCTAAATAGAGTTATTTTCTAGCAAATATTTTCACGTAATCAATGCTAGGGTTGGTGGGGTCAATTAAAATTAATTTTCAAAAATTTTTGCCCGAACAACTTTAACCCTATTGTAATTATTTTTTCGAACTCAATTGGACAGTTCCATCCGTTATAACTTTTTTAGATAAGTTGCGATTGAATGGTTTATTTTATATGTCACCCATTTCTAGTAATTATTTGGACGTATACTATGTATATGATGCTTTACGTTAACGCGTATGAACTCTATTGCATACTCATAAGCTGGGTGTCCCAAAGAGGGCTGGACGGGGTATACCTCCTGAAAATCTGAAGTCATGGTATGGCAATATTTTGACGGAAAATCTAAAAATTGTCGCTTAAATCCGATGAGTTTGATTCCCCTTGAATTTTGATTAAGTCTAAAATGAGACCCCCCTAAACCTGTAAAGTCTGTGACACACTGCTTATGAATCACGAATTATGTGGATAACAGCGGTTTTGGTGACTGACGAAAATCATTCCTTTAGAATATATTTACTAATTTGTTGTCACCTTTTCTGTTTGACCAGCTTCTAGAAAACCTATAACCCCAATTTTTGGAATTGAGTTAACTAAGTTATAAAATAAGTTTTTAAAGTAATTTCTCCTCTCTAAACCTTCTTTTAAAAAGTTGTTAATCTATATTTGACTAAAAAATATTAAAGATTTCCACAGCCCCCTTTTCACGCTTTGCCGAATTTTATTTTTGTAACATGCATTTTTCGATGCCCTATACCAAATAAAAATGGGTTTGAGAAATTCGGTTTAATCCATTAAGGGAGCAAATTTAAGCAAATTATACCTTACAAATCACAGTATTTTCCATTTAATAAAAACAGAATAAGTTAACGGGCCACCGATTTTTTTGTAGGGCTGAGCTGGGTTGGGCTTATACTTTCCAAAAACAATAGTGCCATGCCGATTCCTCAACCTATCGGGCAGAAGTCGGGTTTAGGTCTAAAATTTTTAATGATTTGGGAGTCTACTAAAAATCAACAAAAGAATCACGTCTTAGACCCTAAAGATGTTGGCTCGTGAACACCACGGAAAGGGAAGGGTTAACAATTAATAATTAGCCAAAATTGAAAACAATAAAATTTAGGTATTAATTTAGTTTAACAAATAAAACACTGCGTATAAATTCAAAAAATGTCTTACAAATTATTTAAAAAATTCACAAATCACTTATAATTACTAAAGAACGGTAGAGAATTTTAAAGATATAAAACGAATTGTTTGCAAACACTTAAAAATTAAAATAAATTACAATGAGTATATTAAAATGTGTTTATAGCAATGGCGCGCAGATAATGTTAAGTCTTATGAATTTAATTAATCTTGAATCCAAAATAAATCACATTATGCATGTATCTTTCTTGATTTAAATTTATGATTTAATTTGTTATGTTTCCGCGAACAATGAATATTTACGAAAATTGTGAATCTAGGTAACATTGTTTAAACGTGGAATGGTTTTAAATGCTCGATTTGTGTAAATTATAATTTATAAACAATGATATGATCATTGGTAAAGTTAATAAAATTTATTTTTCTGCATAAAACCCAGAATAATGAAATTGAACCGGAATCTATGACTTAATTATGCAACAATATTTTGATTAAACAAATTGACTAGGCTTTACATTTGTTTATCTAAAACGGAAGATAAATAGACAAATCTATTTTATGCTTAACATCTACGCGCTTGAACTAAATTAGAGAAATAATTATTCGAATACTTACTAAATGGTTACGAGCACTGTAGGCGTAAGACCTTTATCGCTAATTATAATGCCGGTTGTTATCCAACTCGCAATTATGACGAACACATTTATGCCTACTCCGACGTATTGAAGTCTTAATTGAATAAAATTATCGGTCAGTAACGCCTAATTTAATTATTTGAATTAATTTCGACTTGAAAATTCAATTACTTTGTCCGTTTATGAGCCAAAAGTAGTATTAGCAGAGGTGATATTAGGAATAGCTGCATATCGACTGCCAGATACCATGTGAATGGCAAACACTTGTTAAATGAAAAATAATTATTAGAATGGGTTGTAAATTTTTTCTGGAAAAATACTTTTTTATGGAACTGGAACTTCTACAGTTTAAAATAAAGTCTACAGGTAGTCATATATATATATGCGTTAGATTTTTGCTGATATATAAAATATAATTTTGCGAATTAATAAAACTAATTTTGGAAACTGGAAAATTTGGTTAAAAATGAAAGCTATTTATCTTGAAATATTTATAAATGCATCGTTGATAACATATAACTAAAAGTTTTTCTTATAAATCACTTTATTGAGAGAAACAATAGAGTTAAAATGGAAAATTGATAATCATCTAAAAAGCTACTGTAATAATTATGTGCTAAAATCTAATTTAAAACCTTATTTAAACGAAAATATGTGCTAAAATCTTACTTCTGTTTCATTACTTCCCAGTTGGTTGAGACCAATTATATTATTAACATAAAGCACATTTGTCCACCAGTTTTTATGGCAAGTATCGTACGACTTTTGCACATACCTATGCCACAATGGCCCAGAACCGAGCACTTCTTGAGCAATGGACACAGCGATTATGCATAACAGTGATGGTGTTAACCGTAGATAGCGGTGAACGAAATTTCGCACCGGTTTATAACGATTAATCGTGTTTTGTCTGCACTCGCGAAGTACACCGTAGCAGCATAGAAAACCGCTGAGCAGGAAAAACGCTTCCACCCAAAGACCAGCGTTTGTAATAATTTGGAAAATAAAGCTTTTTTGTCCCCGAAATATGTCTAACAGATTTGCTATAAATAATTTTTTATTACAATTATTTGATTCTCGTGTGACGGGATAAATATGAATCCCGCTTACGACTAACCGCTTGGTTGTTGCGCTTCGGTGTACGAGTGGTAAAGAATAATGAATAATATACTAATTAATCGAAATCCGTTGAAACACTGTATTGTCTGTTTGCCCCTTTTGTCGTTAAACAATTGAATTGTATTGTTGTAAGCGGAAAACGATAAAAACAACTTTTCTTTGGCACTGTTTGTTAAATCTGTAAATAATGCGTAACTTATTAAAAACAAAATCTTTTAAGCGTTGATTTAGTTGAATTTAATCGCATAAGTGCGTGGGAACGTGGATAAACGAGTACTTGTAAATAAGTTGGTCCCATTTAATAGTAAGTAATTAGAAAATCAGGCTTTATTTTATGGGCTGTTCATATTCTTAGAGGAAGTAATAATATAATATACTTATATGTCTTTAGTGTAAAAGTAAAGTGTAATCTGATAGTTACTCTAATACATTTCATTTAGCTCTATTAGTTGGTTGACAAAAAATGAGTAAAAATCCGCCATTTAGAAATTAGATGGAAACCTACTCTGAGTATAATATCGCACCCGAATCTTCCCGATAGTATTAATTTACTTAAGTACTGACACAGATACGGTATATAATGAAGAGTGAAGAGCAAACATACGAGTGTTATGTTTTCAATCTGGTCTGAATTTGAAGCAATTCAGTTGAATATCGTCAATATTGAATGAAACATTTTTAATGACAATAAACCTGATACTCATAATAAAAAATCTTATATTTGATAAAGAATCATATATGTGGAAATTGCTTGGGATGTCATATAGAATACGGGGACTGTTGTTAATAAAAATCAAACCTAACAATAAATAATTATGCAAACTATTAAAGTTGTAAAAATTCTTTAAAACAATGTAAAAGTGTTTCCCGTAATAACTATTAAATTACAATAGAATCTATTATACAGTTACAATTTTGATTTAACGTTTGGAATATCAACAAATTAACAAAAAATGTTTTTTCAGATGATGAGATAATTGTTAATAGTTTAGAAGGTTTGGTTATATTTGTAGTTTTTGATAGATTTGTATAGGTTTGGTAGTTTCGGATATGTTTTGTAGGTTTAGTATGTTTGAATAGGTTAATAGGTCTTGAAAACTATACTTTTTGATTTCTTTATTAAAACTGTTGTCATTATTGTCATTATTTATGACAACTGAAAACGTATTATTTAGATTCAACTGTACATTTAACTAAAAATACTTTGTTAACGGTCTATAATAAGTTTTTAAGAATTTTATTGGTTAAATAAAGAACAACACAACACATGCATATAGAGCTCACTTTTTAATTATATTTTGTTTGCATAGATTTAAACTAAAAGAAACTTTAAATCATTTCTAATTTAATCGTAAACTAATTTTATTTACAATTCAGAAGCCTCTATTTGTTTGCAATAATTAGCAAAACTAAAATAAATTTAAGAAATAAATTCTCAATATTGTTAATAGATGACGTCAATTAAAGAAAAAACTAAGAAATAGACTTTTCTCAAGCTATGTTTGCAGCTCGTAAATTGCATTGTTGCAATAAATTTAGCACAAACCCAACAATAATAGGCTATTTATAGTTTTTATTTGGAAGTAATAATACAATGTCTGGAAATTGGTGTCGATTCTCTAGTCTAAACAGAATCTTCGTCATTGTTTACTCAACTCAACTGTTGATTTCTTTGAAAAAGTTTTCTTATTGACAATAACGAACCATTGCATCAAACACTACAGAAGCTTTATTTCGTAACCTTTTTTTGTTAAGGATTCTTCAATATAATATAAATATGCGCATTGGATTGAATAAACTCTCTTTTATGCATCTAAACAATTATAAGCCATACTATAATAGGAAATTTTTTAGCGCAAAAATAAGTTAATAAACGTGTTGCGCAAAAGGATCGCGATTAATAAGCGTTATAAATGATCTTTTGATTTTAAATTGGAGTGGATTATAAACGAGTTGAGAGCAAAAGATTTTTTCGTTAAATGTCAACAAATATATTCCGTTAAATAATCAGATTAAACTAACCTCTATTTTGGCATAAAAGCTTAATTTCAACAGATGTTCCAATTAGGATTACCACCAGAATAATCGCAAAACATGCGCTATAAATAGCAAACATTAGCAAAATTAATTAGAGAAATAAAAATTTAATTTACTTAATGTAATGGGGGGACAAACATAGTGGAGCAACATATCTGTAAATGCAATTTATTATGCAATAATGAATTACAGAAATTAATATTATAACGAATGAGATTTTTTGATGGAGTTGTAAAAAAATGGTATGAGCCATCGTTTGCTAACAGATAAATACGTCCGCATGTCTCTAAAAACTAGATTCTTTAAAAGTTTTAGAAATGTTTAAAATAAGCTAACATCAGGAACTTATTCTGTCATAATTAGAGATCGAAAAGTGGCGCCATTTGACCTCAAAATCCCCAAAAAGAAAAACTTGTCCACATTTGGGAACATGTCACCAATTTTAACTAAAGTTTCCCAATTTTACTAGTTTTGAGTTTTTATATTAACATCGTGAATAGAAAATTAGATTATTTACAAATATAAACTCTAAAATTGGTTATATTCGAGAAAAAAAATTAAAACATTGTCTTTTAAACATTATAACAAGAATTTTAAAAGATGTTTAACGTTCATTTTAGGTCCCCAAACACTTATTATCTAATAATTATTCTTAATTTAAAGAATAAATCAGACAGCAGTTTTAAATTTGATGTACAAATGATGAGATAGCGGATGCTTATCTCGAAGCGTATTCATATAATTTGATTGTATATCAAATATAAACTGCTGTCTGATTTATTCTTTAAATTAAGAATAATTATTAATTAAAAATATATAGACAGTTTAAATACATCTTAAAAATGTATAATAATACTTATTATCTAATAGTAGACAACGATTAAGTCAAGATAATTTAACTATAAATTTGATAATTCAGTTTAATTTATTTTTAAAACATGTAAATTAAAATTTGTCCCCATTTTCGTCTTAAAATTCACATAAAATGTGACCAAATTTGTGTATCCAAAATGTTCAAAATTTCTTCCCCATTTTCCGATCTCTAGTCATCTAATTTTAGGTTTTAGTTTGATTGGAAATTTTTAGCTCACTTTTAATCTTCGCCCATTTTCGCGTAAACAGAAAGTATTAAATTACAACATTTTGGTGAGGTATTACGGAATGCAGAACCAAAACGTTTTATGCAAGTTTCACATAAAGAAAATAAATAAAAACTTTCTAAATATTTTGCACAAAATAAGCGGACACAGATCATTCTGAACTGAAGATGTAAGTTTTGAGAAACTTACGAAAGTCTCTTCACATTAAAGTTTTGTGAAATAAACAACTGTCCAGTAAGTAATTTAAAACTTTTAAATAAAAATAACGGACAGTATAATAATGGATTCATTTAATTTAATAAAATTTGAATTACTTATGAATTTAGACATAATATCTTTCGACAATATCATTTTATAGAAAATTCACTCATTTTAGAATAAATGTACAGAATTATGCATTCTCTGTCTTAGTTAATTAAAGTTACCTTTAAACCTTAATTATTTAATCTTAATATACTTTAACCATAAACTTGAGATTTAATTAAAACATAAGGCTCAAAATTCAAACAATACAATATGAGTTCGATTTAAATAGCGTTCTTGTTTTAACTAATGAAATGAATTTTATATTTTTATGTGTTCTATTGACTTAGAATACTTTAATTAGCTTTATGAAATAGCAAAAACAAGTACACTATCTTCTTGTAACAAATATTATGACTTACATAATGAGAACGTGATACCACAACACCTTTGTTTGCTCTTTGTCGCTGCAATGAATTGTTGTGACAGTTATATTCGTATTCGCGGAATCTAAGGCAAGTTGAAAACAAATTAGGGTTCGGTAATTTCCATGTAAACACCATAATTACAAAATACAATATTCTTGAATTAAGTCTAAATTTAATTGCTTTTTTACATTATTGACATATGCTTACTGTGGTATGTATTAAAATAAAAATTATATAATTAGTTTATTTTAATTTAAATGTTACACTTAGTGAAATTTATCGATGTATTAAATATTAAGAGAAATTACTTGAAAAGTTGACTACAATGTAACAAAAAACAAATTTATAGAAACATTTACAGATACGGCGTACGTAATGGTAATACTTTGATTCTTGGAATCGGATAAGAAATAGAATAGAAAGAGAAAGAATCATTGAATAAAATATAATCATTATATTAATTTTACGAGAGATTAGATTCATAATGGAATTGAAATAAAAATTTTTATGAATGGAATCGGAATAGAAATTATAATCTTTAAATTAGAATTTTTTAGATAAATCGCTTTTGCAAACAAAATTGGCTAAAATATAAAATAAATTAAAATGAATAAAAACTATAGACTCGAATATACTCCGATTAGATACTCTGTGGTTAGATAATTAAAAATTGAAAATTATTGTTTTTTTACTAATGTCCAAACATCGTTCTTTCTAATATAATTAAAAAGTAATAACTGTATTAATTAAATATTAGATTTAATCTCTAAAAAAGTTGTAAAATAGTGTAAAAACTTTTAAAAATATTGCTTAAAATCTCTAATTTAATTGAATGATGGATGTATCGAACGTCCCAAAATTCATGTCATTCAAAGTAAATATTTTTTTAATTTTACATAATGCTTTCACTACCATTGATGGTTGAAATAACTAATATTTGTAAGCTAACTCGTAAGTTTAACGTTTTGTTCCGGGTTTTCCAAAGTTTAATTTAATAAATGGTTTTTTCCAATAACTTTAAAATTTCCGCTCTTATAGACATTGCTAAACACGTGAAGGCAATCAGTCAATAAAAAGTAAATAAAAAACTTAAAGAAAAAAACAAATTTTAAAAAATAGTTATTCGATAATATTTACAATCTGTCATTATTCGCATTAAGTCTTGTTGGCTGCAAGTGGAAGGCAAACACACTCCAATCGATGGATTCAAGTGTAACGCAGACAAATTGAATGTCTAAATAATTGGAAAAAGTATTAGAAAATATCTTTCGTTACTACATTTAAACAGTTTTTAATCGCTTTATGCAAATAATCTCAATTTATAATATCGAATGATTAATATACATTTATCTAACTAAAAGTTGCTAAGAATTCATCTTAAATATTGAAAATATTTTCTACTTCATTGAAGTTTAATTTTTAAATATTAATTTTCAAATTTAATCATAATTATGATGGACATGTTACAAATGTAATTCTAGACACTTTTAAAAAAATTAACAATTTGTTAACAAAAATAGACTATTATATTAGTAAACTAATTTTGGCACAAAAAAGTATATGTTTAGTGATACAAAAGTATCTTCTAATGTAATTGTCGCATATGTGAACGGAAATAGAAACTTTTATTTTCATTTTTACAATGCCTATAATCGGGAATTTTAGTGATAGAGATTATATAACTAAAACATTGCTAAACGTTTATACATTGTACAAGACCAATCTAACAGTATTTATGAGTCATTTCGAATTTCTATTAAAATATCTAACCCTATTTTTAAAAGCTTTCGTTTAAATTAAAACCACAAAAAATAGATGCAGACCGAACGTTATTTTGCGTTTTTTAATCAAGTAAATTAAAATCCTTATAAATTCAAATAATAAATGCTTACAGTAAAATCATTTTCGTTGATAATAGCCTGAAGTGGTACGTCTAAAGTGCAGTATCGTCCACTAAACTCATCAATCCCTTCATCAATCGGTTTAATATAAATGTCGAGACACTCGTCATAGTTGCCCATAAACTGGAAATTGCCATTCAATACTCCAGCAGGCAGTGCACCGCTTGCGTCGATAACTTTTAAATACACGCAAATACATTAGCGGTCAACTAACTATCTATTAAATCGTCGTTAAGTGCGTTTTGGATCTTACATTTTACTGCCCATTCCTCGTACTGATGCTTTTGAACGTATTTGGCGGTAGAACTGCACCGATCGCTAACATTGGCCTCATTAAAATAGCGAAACAATTGTCGCGCGAAATAGTGATTCGCGTAAATCGCGTTTGAGTCCACAATAAGCCACTCGTCTATAGGCTTTGATTCGCACAAAACAAAAGCGGTTACGATTAAAACGGAAACTTTATAACTCGTCATTATTAAAACTGTATCAAAATTATTTAATTATTTTGTGTGTCGGAATCAGCAAACAACTACTAATTAACTGGTGAATAGTTGAATATATTATGGTTTATATATGCAACACCTTTATCGAGTTGAATAAGTTCATGGAAAGTTAATGGCAAACTTAACTTATTATTTACTCAATTGACTATTCTTGTGGAATCATCATATCGCTATAATCTTTCATTGTATTAATTTACATATCTATTGGCACTTTGTAACTGTTACCTAATAAATAGTCTAAGCTAACATGTAGTACAAGTTTAATGTTAAATAGGAATTGTTTGCACAGCTTATATAACTGTTTTTTACTTTTCCTTTTTATCTATTATCACCCGTTGCCATATAAAGGGTTTTTTCACTATCAGTCATATACTGGGTCAAAAATTTGTTCTACTTTCATTATCGACTGATGATATTCGAAAACAATGCAATGATATGTAAGCGTATTTGTAATAAATGTGGATGTATTGTTGGGAAAGTGTAATATAGTTATAATAAGATAGAGAAGAGAGAGAGTTAGGTAGCCTAACCTTTAAATTTAAATTGTCAATCTAACAGTATTTGTATTTAATAGTGTGCATAAAACATGTTAAAATTTTTAGTTTTAACTTTTGATACTAGTAATTCCAAGTCTAGAGTATAAACCTACCTTAACTTTTATCCTTTCATTCTTAAGCCGTTTTAATACCGTACAAGCTTAGGCTCAGTGCTGCTCAGGCTTATAAAGATTATCATATATTATATAATTAAAATGAATCTCTCTCTCTCTCTCTTTCTCTCTCTTTGTCTCTCTCTCTCACACACTCTCTGTCTTTCTCTTTCTCTCTCTCTCTCTCTCTCTCTCTCTCTCTCTGAAGTTCTCCTACTATACTAAAAAGGGCATTAATAGCAACAAACTGATAACTGTGATTATTTTTATCGAATTAAACAAATAAAAATGTTTTTATCCCCAAGAAGAGGGATCATAACACTAGTAGTCTTTTAAATCACTGAGTGATAATTTTCAATTTTACTTGTTTTTATTAAGATTTTTTCAGTTTCTATGACAATATAATTAATTTTTTAACAAAATTTATTTTTATATAATTTTCGATAACCATTCCTATTAAAATAATAACCAACTTGTGTTCAAATGCATAGATTGTTTAAGAGTTACTGAAATTCATTTGGGTTTTTGTTGTAAACAAATTTCCATAATTTCTTTTTGTGCTTAATTTTTAAATGACCAAATTTTTTAAATGCATCGAAATATTGTTATCTATGGGTATTTGAACGATAGTGTTATTTTGAGTTAAACGGATATGCTCTTTATTAATAAAAAAGTGTTTTTATTGTTTTTTATATCAGTGTCTAAAGTTAATTTTGCGATAAAATTAGCTTGCAAAGCTAATCGTATTTTCAACTTAATACTGCAGTTTCGCAATCGTTTTCAGATGCATAAAAATTAGATTTAGAAACTAATGAAAGTCAAAATTGTGACTTGGATTACTATTCCATAATTTACATTTAATACTACAAAGAGTTGTAACTCATTTGAAAATGTTTTCTGTAATTACATTATACGTTTATAACGCTTATGAACCTAGAGGCAACTTGCTTTTAAATGATCGTTCCAGTTGACAGTTTAAGTGTAACTAAATGTTGCGCACGGTTTCCGGAATTCAGTACGAATTTCACTTTTGACATTTCTGTATTCAAAATATTATTGAGTTTAACATTAAGTGGACCTGTCATAAGATCAGAATAACTTATTTCCAGGTCGAGTCTATGCGAAAATAATTAAATTTAGAAAAATTCTCCTGTTCAATCCCAGTTGGTTCCAAATATGTTAGATATTATATAAAACTGCTGTATTAATTTTATAATATATATATATTACTTGGTAAACAATACTAATCAGTACATAAAACTTTATAAAACAATTAAAAATTCTATTTAAAAAATATAGTGACTTAATACTAAAGCTACCGCCAAATTAGTTATCAAAACATAAATCCGTGATAATTGTAATTAACCAGCAATCGCTATAGCGCTTCCACACAAGTAGTAGTATGGTCTGTATAGAATATTCACTACAACCCAAAATACAATTTGTAATGCTGGAGTAAAGAGGAATGAAGACTACTCGTGATAGTAATGGAATACTCCAGAGAGTACCACAAAGTTCACGAAAGTGAACTGTTTATTAAATATACGGAGAAATAAGGACTCAGTTTTAGTGATAACTAATCGCTATAAATGCGTTTAATTGTTACCTATAAAACACGTAGAATTTAAGTTAATATTTAAAACATCCGCAAAATTACTTTACCACATGTGACTAATAGTTAAAACATTTAACATTAATTCAAAGTATAAAAATCCATTAATTATCACAAGAAATGTCTAAAAACGTATACATGTTTAGTTTAAAGACTAAGAGCACATACATAACATTTCCTATTTTATAGATAACAAAATCCATGCGTGGCGGCACAACTGAAAGATCTATTGTGCCAAATATTTAACTTTCGTCATGAAGAGTGGGTTACGCGATGACTAGTCTTCCTGTTAATTTACACTTAAGGATTACCTAAATCTCCGCAGTTTGGTCAAGAGTCTCGAATGCGCGTCATGCTTACACCAGTTGTATTTAATAACCAAAATTATAACGTTTATAAATACACTATCCTTTTATCGGATTAATTCAATTATAAATCCAAAGCTTTAAAGAAAAGTGTTTTATTTAAAACAATTTAATTTTTAATTCAAATACAGAGATGTTATAGCTTTTAGCACTATTTCACGACTGATTAATAAACTTTAAGTTTTAAGTGAAATTACAAAAAAATGACTTCTTAAGTCATCGAAATATAATTTGTACTATTTTAAAGTGTAATGTTTTATGATTGTGATAACAATACCTAGACATACACCATATTATCCTATGGATGCCTTCGTCCCATACTAATACTATATATTCTCGGTTGTTCTAAATTATAAATGTAAAAAATTCGAGTAAAAACAAACTATAATATACTTAAATTGAAATATATTAAAAACCCATTCTTAATGCAAGTTATAAATTTATTTGCCTAAGTTTAGTTTAGATCCCAATGTGAAGAGCTGGTAAGTGGTGACAAGATAGTCGTATAACGGTAGGAGCAAACACTTCTCCGCGCACTTAATAATACTTCAAAAAATGCCTTTAGATTTGTAACGTTATTAACATCTAAAACATGCGGATTTGCACTGAAGTGAAAAGTTTGTTATTTTTATTGAAATCAATTTGGCTTAGAAAAAAAGTAGAAGTGCTTACGGTAATTGTAGATATGTTTTTTAGAATAATTATTGCAAAACATGTTGATTACAAATAAACCTTCATTCGATTAAAGTCAATGAATTATATATCTATAATTACGTACTTAAGAAAAAATAAAATTCATGGTCATTCAGTAGAAATCATGTGATAAACATTTGGCATTTAAATATATTTGCTGATATTTATTTATATTAACTAGAAAAAAGTGAAATTAAACGTAAAATTAATTTATAAAACTTTTATAAAATGCAGGATTCGATGCGCAATATTTTGAAATTATTTTAATCAATTAATTTTGATTATTACGTGTTAGCTTTAAGTTAAAACGAATTTCCACAAAAAATTTAGATATAACGCTGGGTTAAAAAGTATCATCTTTTCCATAGATATCGCGTTCGATAGATAGGTGCTATTATTTTTTAATTTTAGTTTATTTTTTGCAAAAATAACAGTAATAACAATAATATTAATAAATAACACAGCAATTTGATTATCGTTTAATTTGATTGATGAACTTCTCCTGTAAATGCGTTCTCCGATGTGATGTTAGTGAGTGCGCCGCACGAAATGTTTTGTTACAATTCTCGTATTCACACTTGAATGGCCGCTCGCCTGACAATGATTATATCAAAATTATATATATAATATATTATCTATTTTCTGTGGTTATACCTGTATGTAAACGACGGTGAACTATCAAATTTTTTAACTTTTTGAACTTATTACGGCAACCGTTCCAATCGCATTCGTATGGCTTCACTAGAATATACAAAACGTGATTTATTCGTTACAATATTTTAATTTTGTCCGAAATGTATATTACCTGAATTTTTATTATGCTTGCACCGATGCCTTTGCAATTGAAACCAAGAGTTAAACTGTTGATTACAATTCGCCCAATCGCAGTATAATAAACCCGCTTTCAAATGGAAACATAGAACGGATAATTAATTTTTTAAAATTATTTTTTTATTTTCTTAATTTTGAAGCGTAAATCGTTATTGCAGTTATCGCATCAGAATTCACTTTAGATTTTTAAACAATTCGTTTAAAATTTTTTAGTTTAGGGTAATGTTATGAATTTTTGTCCCTTTACAAAGAAATTAATTATGTTTTGTTTGAACAAGATTTCAAAACTCGGCTTATCGTACGATATTGCAAAGACTTATCGCACGATCACAATATTAAGCAAGTGCTATGCAGTGCGTACGTAAAGAAATAAACTTAGAACGGACTTTAAAAACAATAGGAAAATCCTTGAACAAAATTTTGAGTACTAAAGTTTTAAGCAATGATTTCAAAATATTAAAATTTGTGACTCAAGGCTGTGATTTTTTTCGAAAGATGAAATATTTGCATCATTATATTTCCAAATTTTGTACATGCATTTGGCTAGATTTTAATAACGTACGAGCGAATCAAATAGATTTGTTTGTTTTTTAACGATTTCATTTGCACCCAAATTTGAACTCATTTTTAAATTTTCGAAAAACTATTAAAATAAATATTTATCAATTAAAATATCTGTTTTAAAATTACCACGCATTAGCAGTTCATCGGAAAACTCGCGCGCAATTATGTTTTATTGAGTTATTAAAAATAAGCCATACAATAAATTCGTTGAGAAAAAAGTTTAAAGCAGTAATTAATTAAACGTTTTTTTAAAAAGCGCATCATTATAAATAACGCAGACATTATCGCTGATAACGGAAATGAATGGTCTGCTAAACAGATAAATATTTAAAACATATAGCCATTTATCTTTTTACAAAAAAAAACAATTTACGATAACTTTCAGCGTAATCTGAATAAACACTTGTCATAACATGGAAAATATGTAGTTAACCGAATAAACGAAAATCTGTAGCTTACCATCAGCTAATGCGGTGATATCGCCGTGAACGCAAGTTTTGCTGGCAATACTCTTCTTACTGTCATTAGTAGTAGTATTATTATTATCTGTCAGATCATATTTTGAGGACAATTCAATTTTGTACAATGACTTACAACGCCTTTCCAATGGCTCGCGTTTATCTGTTATATATAAAGTTATACGATAATACCATTAAAACAATTTGTAGAAAATATGAATTAAGGTTTAACAATATCTATGAAATTTTAGGTTTTATTTACGTGTTTGTTTCAGATTGTAGTATTCGTCGTAACGCATCTGCTTGTACCTCCACTTGCAGCCAATATTAAATAATAGCAACCGTTGCTTACTTTCATCAGCCATCTGACTGCTATTTACCAGATTACGTAATTATATACTAGACTAAGAAAATTGAGAAATGATAAGTGAGATTGATTGCCAATAAGATTTTTTTGGAGAAATAACAATTCTAGTGTAGTGTTTGCGTAATTTTGGAAAAAATTGTTGAATATTAAACTCGTGTGTTTTTGCAGCGAAATATTAAGCTTTAGTAAAAATTAAAAGCTAAACATAGAAATTCGTAGAATTCACAATAAAAAATCCATAACAAAATAGACAACAACTTTTTTCAAGCAGTCGTGTTAAAATTCGTTATAAAATTTAAATTTATTTTTAAATTAGCATTAAATTTTCGAAATAAGTTCTGAAAAAACAAACAAAATAAAAATTAAAAGATTTCTGCGCAACTTTAGTCTTATAATATTGAACGACAAGCAAATTTGCACGAATAATTAAAATGCATTGAAATGTTTTGTAAGGCCTTCACCAACCCGTAAAATAATAAAACTAATAAATATAAAGTTATTTTAGTATGAAAATAGCTTTTCATTTATAATTAATCAATTATTAATTACCTAACGAGTTATTTTTAGTAATACCTTAGCATTACACTAGTTTGCCAGAAAATTTAAATAAATTCAATTTGTTTATGCATTATATAAGTTTCTAATTATTTAAAAATGAAACACTAACGGCTATCACTTGCCTAATTATCTATTCTAATTTAATTTTATTAGATCCAATTACAATTAATTAGCGTTTTTAAATGTGAAAAGTACAGTAAAAAATATTTTAAAAAATACATCACTTAAAGTTATAAAAGATTCCGTATTTTTTCAATTTACTTTTATGCTATAATATTTGCTAATAGTCAGGACTTTTATAATAATTAGTTTAATTAAAATATAAGAGAAAAATTAGAACTTTTTCTGAGGAAATCTCATTACAGTAAATAATAGATCAAATTAAAAAACTTATTAAAGGTTTAAAATTAGCTTTCAACTAGTAATTAGACTAATAAAAACTTTTAAAGCGCCAAAAAACATTCATAAATAAAATTATCAGTAAAACAACAATAAAAAATGAAGTTAAAATTTAAGGGTATCAACAATAAAAATTATAATCATTAATGCAAATTGGAATGTATTAAAAATAAAATTTTTTATCCAAATTAGTTTTCTATTACCATTTAGCTTCAGTTAAATTAACATTCATTAGTGAACATTTTTTTCATAAGTTTTTATCCAAAAAACAAATAGCTTAAAACAAAAGATAAAACAAAACACCACTAAAAGCCGTTGTTAGTTTAAAATTGTAACTATTAAAAATCACGAATAATTATGAGGTTTAGTAATTTTAATTAAAAAATTTTTTAATATATGAACCGCATATAATCTAATTAAATGAGCGAAATAATCTGCATTTTAGAAATTCTTATCGCTTATGTAAATATAAATGCTATAAAAACCATTATAAATACCAAATCTAATGAAATATTTTTCATTTTTGAATTTAATGCCAAAATTATCTACTGCTACTTTGGTGAGAAAAATTCAAAACTTCTATCGCAGTGATTGCGATCTTTTGAGATGAATGTGTGAATAATTTCTGAAAGATTGGTCATAGTTATAACATTACGCCTACTTTTAATGGGTTTATTAATTAAAAACATTTTTTAATGAATTATTTAATTTTGATAAATAAATGCTTCAAAAAAACTTTATTTATGGAAAACTTAATATCGTAGTTGACAGCACAACTAAATATTATTTGGGAACGAGATTAAGTATTTGATCTATGTTTATAAAATCGAGCTAAAGTCATAGTTAATTACAGTGCAAAATTTATGAAGAAACGATTCTGTCATGATTTATTAAAACTAAATCAAATTTAAAAGCAATCAGTTAAAAATACACATTCAGTCAAATTTTTTATATACTTTAATAGTGCATAAAAAAATCATTTTAATTTAGGAGTAAAGAGAAAGATTTAAATTGCATTTTTTTGCATCTTTAAATATAAGCTTATATGTACGATCTTATAGATTTAAATTTTACTTGTCTGCAAGCCTATATCATTACTATTTATGGAATGATTGGCGGACTATTATTTTTTACGAAAAAAAATTTGGCCTGTTTCTCGATTAAATAATTAGTTAAGTTAAAAATGGTCCGGCTTTTAACGGATTATATTAAGTACTGTAGATTATTAAGAAATTTCTCAACGCTTATTGGCATAAATTTTCTTAAAGCGAATAAAGTAAAACACGCTAAGAATATTGTTTTCTTAAAAATTTGGCTATCCTAACAGATATTTTAAAATGTCATTGTGCATCCCTTAAAAAATTAATCTATCTTGAAAACTACTATCTAAAAACTACCTCTTGTCATTCGGAATTTTCTCATAAAAGCGAACAGGTATCTGGTTTCAAATTGCCTAACCATTTTGCTCGACTGGTTAAACGCATTAATAGGTGAGAGTACACTAACACTTGGCGAAGTGAAAATACATTTAACATTTGAGAAAGCATGACGAAACAGCCTGACGTCTTATGTATGTTCGGTGTAATCGGATTAAACAATTATCATATTGTAAGATCAGATTACAAGTTAAGTTAATATATCCGAGTTTTTAATTAACAAAATCTCAATTAGCAATTATAACCGAAAGACTAACCAAAAAAATAAAAAATTGCCAGAAAAAATATAATCAAACATTAGTTAGAGGTTGGAATAGCCATTAACGTTGTTGCGATTATATTAACGAAGACATGCTTACGATTCGATAACACATATCATTTACGATCATATAAGTAGAGTTATTGCACAAGATATCGCATTCAAACAGGATATGAGAGACGTATATCGTGCGCAAGAAGTGATAGCAAAAACATTTTTAATATCACAATATAAAAGTCATAGGTGTGATAACTGTCTTGGGTATTTGACACGTGAATAGCTAAAATTATTGTGACCGAACCGGATTACGGCACAAGAGCTGCTATTCGAAACGAGTAAACCGGAATTATCTTTATTAGCAAAACATTTTTTAAAAATCAAAATAAACCGAAATAAAAAGTGCGATGCATTAAACAAGCCTTTGAAAATAGAACCTATTATATAATGATTAAGGCCTTAAAATCGTTAGAAAAAAATCTATTGATTTGGATTTAGAAATTTTCAAAAAATTTACGCTATGCAAAAACTCAACGGATTTAAACGGCAATATTTTGGGTATTGTGCCTAAAACATTTTATAAAAAAAAATTTCAATTATTTTCCTAGTGAAACCCAGAAAACATAACCCCACTCAAAACTTATCGGATTTTAGCGACAAATTTTAGTATTCTAATGCCAATTTTTACAAGTTTTTTATCTGACTTTGCAAAATTCAGATATATGGATTTGGGTATGTCCGTCTGTCCGTCCATCCGTCCGTCGGGTGTGCACACTCTTATGTTAATAAAGGGATTTTGATCTTTATCTAATAAAGGGATTTCCCTAATTTCTTATGTTAATAAAGGGATTTGGACCTTTTTCTTATGTTAATAAAGGGATTTAACATCTTTACTCTAATAAAGGGATTTTTCCAACTTCTTATTCTAATTAAGGGATTTTACCAAATTCTTATTCTAATTAAGGGAATTTAACGATTTCATATGTTAATAAGGGAATTTCAGGTTAATTAGGCAGCCAAATTGTGTCAAAATGAACAATAGTATCCACAAAATAGTTATTAAAAGGGTTAACAAATGGCCATAAATAGGAAAATAATTCGCAAAAATAAGATAATATCTTTAGTGGCATCTACCGCTATTTGCCTTAAAAAGTGACAAAAAAGGTCAAAATACTGGAAAAATTGGCAAAATTAGGCAAAAATGACAACAAATTAGAAATACAATATGAGTGGCATCTGCCGCTATTAGCTGTAAAAAAGGAAATTTATGTCTCAAAATAAACAAAAATCTGGTTTAAACAGGCAAACCTTGTAAGAAATGGCCTAAACGTACGTTAAAAATTCAGTGGCATTATTGGCACATTTTGGCGGTATTTAATTGATTTTTAGGTTCATAATGGTTAAAAATGCAGGTCTAAATATGGTTAAAAAAGGCCACAAAAATGGCAAAAAATTTGGAAAAATAGGCAAAAAAAAAATAGATAAAAATTGAAAAAATAAGGTATAAATTGCCAAAATAAGGCTAAAATTGGGAATTGGATCTCCCGTTTTTATATGAAAACAGTCTTTAAAATGTCAAAATAGACAAAATTGGTTAACACCTGAACGGGATATTCCGTTTTTATAGTAGCAGTTTGGACCAAAATGACAAAAATTGGATAAATATAGCCAAAAAACCGATCGGGATATTCAATTTTTATTGTAACAATTTTACAAAAATCATAACAATAGGATAAAATTTGCCAAAAACCGAACGGGATATTCCGTTTTCATTATAATTATAAAGAGTATAATTTTAAAAATAGAATCGATTATTGGCTTGTTTTATGTAAAAATCTAAAATTTTAAGTAAAAATTCAATTTTATGAAAAATGATATAAACTAATGGGATCGAGCAAACGGAGAGAGCGATCGACCATATACTAATTGAAATTAACTTTACAAAGTCAGATATTATGACCGTATCGATCTTGTTTTTTTACTTATTTTTTGGTTTAATCGAAAGGCTTATTTAGAGAAAAAAATGGATCAAAAACGACTAATATTAAAAATTAACATATTCGGGTCAACATTATCTTTAATAATAGCAAAATAATGCTAAAATCTGTCATAAATGAGTCAATTAAGGTTAAAATTAATCTATAAATAATTGAAAATTAGTAAAAAATTAATAAAATACCATATGGACACGTAAAGTTTGTTTACTATTACGCGTGTCACTTATCTTACTAAAATTACGTTACTATACAGGAGACACCCACCTTTCTGTCAATGTGTGCACACTAACAATTAATTTGATATTCACTCGTCTAGAGCTTATTAAATAATAAATAAACGATTTCTAAACACCCGCTGAAGAACTCTTTATAACAATGTTTTATAACCCAAAATTTTCAGCAAAGAAAAATTAATTAAATATTTTGTTTATTTAATAATAATCTAGAATTATTCGGTATTAATGCTCGAGTTTTGAGGCCAAAAGGAAAATTTAACTACAAATTTGTATGTTTAGATTCGTTCCCGAATACTATAAAAAGGGATTTATTTATCCATAGCTTTTGATGATACTTTTAATTTAAATAAGAAACCATATACTCATTCGAATTTAGTGAAAAAATAATGCTATGAAAACAAACTTGTTTTTTTATAAAAAATTATAAATTATATTATTCTGATAATTAAAAACTAATTTACTGGTAAAT
Source organism: Phthiracarus laevigatus (assembly GCA_034700185.1). Taxonomy (NCBI): domain Eukaryota; kingdom Metazoa; phylum Arthropoda; class Arachnida; order Sarcoptiformes; family Phthiracaridae; genus Phthiracarus; species Phthiracarus laevigatus. The sequence goes on from JAQIXJ010001123.1 coordinate 21,490, forward strand.
AATTTATAGCTGTGGTGATTATGATGGTCCGAATCGGTAACAATAGCTCTGCGTATACTGTGAAAATCTATCAAAAATAAATGCAACTAATAAGCCTATTTTTTGAATAATCCGGAAGTGATTCAAACTTTTCGCTCATAATTTCAATTTTCAGCAATGATTTTGCGTCGAAGTTCAACCAAAAATATGAATGCAGATATAATAAAAAGGCATGTTATCAGAATAAATAAATCGCGTAACATTCCAAATGTTAAGATGACAATTGTATTTTCTCGACTTAATTTCAATGCTTTTTGACCATATAAATTGGCTCTTCGATCACCAATTAATCGATCGATTAACTCCATTCTCGATATCCATCGGCCAACAATACCCACTTCCACAGTGCGCTCAATCCTATTATTACTATGATTTTAAAAATTATTTGGTACAGAAAATGCGTGCATTTGATAGACTGACCAAATTAATCAAAATCCGGAAAATGAATAATTATAACTGGATAACAAATACCTAATAATTTTAACTGTTCAAGTATTCAAAAAATAAATTTTTTATTAATTTATGAGAAATGATTTGCTTATAATTTTTTTATAAATCTCTTAACTGGACAGACAGTCAAATCGTGACAACTTAGTCCAAAAATGTACATCTGGTCAATCTAAGTATTCACTGCAAAGTATCTTACATTTTGTAGATCTTAATTCTGGCATAATTGAGGTTTCTGTTGATGGCATAACCAATGAGAACAGGCATATACTCTTCGCTTGCAATCGACACACTTTTGTGTGGATTTTGGTTTTGAATACTCTTCACATACATTCCTTCTCTAAGATATGCTGCTCTTCTATTGGCCACTTCATCTATTATATAATTTTTTATTTCTTGCTAACAAAATTGATTTTAATTAAAATTAGGTATTTTATTTAATTTATTTGAATTTAACGAAATTAAATATAACACCTTATGGTCGTCATAAAATATAGCCCTTTCATTCAATATTATTGCCAAACGATTTTGTGGCCATGTTTTGTTAATTACATCGAAATAAGACCAAAGGCCACCGATTATTGTTAGGTTTGAGTCAATTAACTCTTGAAAGTTTTCGATTGTTTTATATTCTTGGTTTATGATTGATGACAGAATATTACCGGAGAAGCATATCATTAGTATTAATGACACGAAAGACCAAATAATTAGTAAAACCGTATTGTTTTTATTCGAACCATAATTTAGTAAATGTGCGAAAGTTAACAAAATCAATTCGAAATAATCGATTCTTCGCCTATATTTTGAGTTTGCATTACCTTTAAATAATCCAAATTTATGAGTATAAGTTTGTAATTATCCTAAATAAAGACTTTTAGAAAAGTTTTATGTCTGTCCTATTACTATCAGAGATGGCAATAATACAAAGAAAAGTCATCATAACTAACTACAAACAATGATTTCTTTAAAGTTTTAGTTACAACAAAACTTTACTTTTCGTTTTATAAATACAGTATCAGATGGCATACCTATATTTTGTAACTATTTTATTGTTTTATGGGTTTATTTGTGATATTGCAAAATTTTAAAAATGCTTATACTATTTTTCATTAAAATAGTATTTAAAACAAAATGCCATTCAACGATACTTACTTGTAAGCGAATAATTGAGATAAGCGACGAATGATACAATTAAAACCGATTGTATGATCAAAATCCACGTCCAAAATGAAAATGTAAAACTCAAGTCTTTAAACAAACTTTTCGGCTGCGAATATAAAGCGGTCAATATCTGTATATTTGACTCCTTTCGAGTCCATGGCGACACTGCCCAACCAAACAGCCAGTCTTCCACTGTTGTTGGCGTTAATATCAAATC